>JAFBJU010000762.1:196396-324682 GCA_016785305.1 Colistium nudipinnis
CAGACATATTTGACATTTTCCTGACGGTTTTACTGCTGTTAACGCGTAGCTAAAAAAAAAACAAAAAAAAACAAAACAAAAAAACATTTCCTGGCTTGAAAAGGTCACATGTTTCACATATGTCAACAGCGGTGTGCAGTGTCACACCGATCGAAGCACTTGCAAGTTGCCAAACGAATGCCAACATGCACCTTCATCAGCACTTGGTCAGACACGTCATCAAAAAAACAAAACAAAACAAAAACAAACAAACGCAAAACAGGTCAACCCACCGTTTCCACGAAGAATAAGGAAAGGAACTGATGAGCGACACAACAGTCCATTTCATTTAGCACGTGCGGGAAGATGAGGCGGTCACTTCCTTGCTGACAGGCACCACACTTTGTTTTGTTGCGAAACTTCCCGCTACAAATAAACTTTCAATAAAGTAGTTGTGAACTCAGAGAGAGCATTTGAGAAAGGACTGGTGAGTGACGTCAGGCTACCAGAGTCAGGTGGAAACACGCGGTTAGCTACGTACCGGTGGATGGAGAGTGAAGGTGCGGGGCACCGCTGGAATTCATTGAGCTGCTGTGTGTCGAGTCTCCTCTCTTCGTGTCAACTTCACTGTTTGTGTGTAGTTGTAGGAATGTGTGTGACACCCGGGGGGAGGGACTTCAGTCGCGCAGTCATCACCGGTAACCACGGCAACACCAACACGGAAGTCCACAGCCATATAGTAGAGGTGGAAAATAGACATTCAGGTAAACAATAAAAACACACTGAATAAATAAGTAAAAATACAAATAATGGCACGGGGTTCAAATATAACGAATTTAGACTGACCTTTTCTGTATTCAATTGTGCCTGTTAAAGATAAGTTGAAAGTCAAATTAATGTCGTGGAACATCTATATTTTGTTCACCACAGGACACTTTAGCAAGTACGCCACCCTGTGGCGTATATCGGTTATAGTTTGGTATTTCGGTTTGTTACCCTCTGTCCGGTCCAAAATACAACAGTCGTTTTGTGTCATACAGTGTGTATTTATTGCACATACACATGTGTATATAATAGAGCCATATATAGCTACAGCCACTGATCGTTAAGAAAAAGGGCCCTTTTTGTTCACACTGAGACTAGTCCACACTTCTGACAATGGAGTGTTGGGTAGTTGCAGTACCAACATTCCCCACATGAGTGCAGTATAGGACCACTTATTGATGAACTGACGTCAAACGTCTTGCATTTCATTACCAGTTGGCTCATCACAAAACTTTAAAGAGGACAATATTATATGTATTGACCTTTCAGCATTCTTTAGCAGGCTTAACACTCTTCGTCTAGCCAGCTATGGTCAAATAAATGGTGCAGATGAGCTTGGACTGTGTTTTACAACAAGTGAGGGAACCGTCATATACTGAGCCATAAAAATGTGTACAGCAACTAAGCAGGTGTAAAAACTTTCTCCCAGGCCACGTCACACTTCCCCACTTCTTGGCCCAGAACTCCATAGATGATTCATGTGTGGCGGTGATGAAGGCCCTTCGACTGTCTCCCCTTTAAGTGGTTTTTGAAAGGCTGATTTGCAGCACACAGATGCGCACAAGGCTACGCTCCAGCTGAGATTTCAGAGCCAGATGTGTTTACACTGGAGGATCCTTAGTAATGAACATTTCGAAAGCAGGCATTTTATGCACGAATGGAAGCCAACAACAACAAGATAGTGTGATAATCCTTTATTTGCTTTTAGATGCGGTATTTCTTTTCATCTGTATAAAATGTTTTAAAAAAAAGGGATGTTATTAGGTCTGAAGTTCTATGTCAAAATCTAAATCCTGAGGTTGTCACATCTTCCAACCCCAAAGCCTGTTAAGTTTAAAAGGGGGAAATAGAAAACTACAGCCAGGCTCTGAGGCTGAACAAAGACCCACTACTGACGAACCTCTGGGAGCCATTTCCACCAGTGGAAAGAAGCGCCAGGACAGAATGGCACGGTGGAGGGGAGAGGGTATAAAGCCAGTGTCACCACACTGCTCCGTTTAACGGCCCCTGGAAGGACTGACGTCACACGTGGAGAGTTTCATCCGAGTGTAAGAGGGAGTGTGGTCGGGGGCCCGGAGTCATCTGTGCCACTGCTTCAGTGCTCTTTCAGTACCTCCGGGATCACGCTATGCGGCTGTGATCCGAGATGTGCCAGTGGCCGGTGATGTGGTCACATGCATGTGGACGGTTCTTCCATCCAAAGCCACGCCCGTCGCTGTATCACCGGGTATCTTGGCGGCCGTGGTTTCGAGTTTCCTCATCCACAGACACGCTCCTTTGTATTTTCACTCTTGCGATGATTAAAGGAAAAACTGAAGGGCTCATTCACATACAGTATTTATATATTTTTTTGTCTGCAGCGGAGAGAGACTGTAAAATCTTTTATGAGTTGCTCTTGATCTTTTGTCATTGCATCTTTGCAGTCTGACTAACTGATCGAAAACTCACATGTAGGTCAGCTCTAGTTGAGTGGAAGAAATGGGAAATAATTTCGACTTATTTGCAGCAATAAATTAACCACAACACACCCCATCTCCATATCCGGAGCGGATTCATTTTGAGGGTTTTTGGCTGCGTCGTTTTTTCAGGTTTCTTTCACCAAATGGACCTACTTAAGACCCCATGGGGAAAAAACCCAGTTAGAGATAACAGGAGCCTTAATTGATCTGCTTTGTTTGGTTGGATTTCGACTTGAACTTGTGGTGCACATTTATATGACACGCAACATTACTTTTTGCACCGAACTGGAAAAGAAGCAGGTTAAAGTTTCCTGCGACAACACCTAAATATAAATCTTCAGAGTGCCCAGGCGGGCGCCGTCTTAAAATAGGAGAATCGGCAATGTATCGTAGGTGTCGGAAAGGGCCTAAATTAGGAGACCACATCTGACATCTGCATATTTCTGGGAGAGAAGTCTCTTGTTGGCGTCTTTTGTTGAAAAAAAAACTTTTTGTAAATTGGGTGGCGTGTGGGGTGGAATAAAAATAAAAAAATTGACATTTTGCCGTCTAAGGGCAATGGTGAAGTTGCAGCTGCAGCAAAAATACAATATATCAAGTGGTATACTTCTGTCACAGACCAAATCCCTGGTGTTCTCCCTCCGTGTTCTGCTATTTCACAGCATTTTACATTATGCCGCTGAATGACCCGAACCACCGTGACTCATTTTCCTGGGGATATGCTGACGGTTTGGCAGGTACTCGTGTGGCAGGCCTGCTGGTGAGCATGCTGCTACTATTGCTTCTTATCACGCCCGGCCTTATTGTGGAAGACAAGCTATTACATGCTCCATTTCCAGGGCGGCTACTTGTACACCGAGGGCCCGGTTTTTTGTAAGCCCCGACGTGTGACGTGACGGAGAGTTTCCACAGCTGAGTCACCCATCCACCCCGTTCGGCTTGCGTTTTCGATGAACCCATTCCCTCTCATTGATTAGTGAAGCTCGAGCGTTAAAAAACGCGCCTCGCTCGACCTCGCTGCTCGTTCGCGTCCAGCCGCTCGTTGCCTCGCGCGACCGGATTTATGCCATTAGACGCTTATTGCTCGTAAGTACCACTTGCCAAAGGCCCCTCCTCGAGGGAATGCGGAAACATGTGTTTCCAGTTGTCCCCACTGACCACACGGACTTTTCCATTATTTCACGTGGACCCCGTCGGAGTCTCTTATCGTCCGCGCCGGGAACGCTGGCGAACCAAATCGGCGCGCAAATGTCAACGCAACGTGACGATAGCTGCTGGAGCGGTGTGATCTTTCCCTCAACAAACAGGGCTGAATCCAGCCTGATGGACCACAATAGGCGGGAGCAAATGTGCTCTTTCGACCTTGAATAAAGTACAGGGTATTTCACAATAAAAAACGCCCAAAAAAATGGGAGCCCTCCTTTTCCCTGCGGAATTTGAAACACGTGTTCCACTTTCAGTCACTTCCATAACCTGGGCGAGTGAAAACATTATCTTTTTAACTTTTATTTGGCTCATAGCCTTCCTAAGTCCCGTTTAACAACCCAAGGGGAGAGAAAAAGGCCAATTTTCTGGCCCACATAGCTTCAACATAAATGCTGCTTTGCTGAAATGATTTGCAGGTGTTATTTCAATCAAACCCTACTCTTGTTTTAGTATAAAATGCCCGAGACTTGTGACTAAAGGCGAACGATAGACCGTGGAGTATTTGACCAAAGACGAGAGTGGAATAAAACTGCATCTCTGTTCCACGTCTTGTAAAAAAAAAAAAAAGGTTTTTCCTCACCAGTCCTGAGAAAAGAAAAGGATCTGGATTTTCTTTTCCAGTTTGGTTGCGGGGCTTTTCAGAGCACCTATTCCTCTTTAGATGTACATTCCCCGCAGCTGTTTGGCAGAATAACTATTTTAATAACGAGCTAATTATAATTCCGAAAGCACACAATCAACCACACGTCAGTGACTTCGTGTGCGTCACATGCAGTGCAACATGCAAAAGAGAAAAAACTCAAATCCCAAGTGAAAAAGTCTTCCTCTGAGAAAACCAAGAGAAGAGTGACTTGGACCCAGTCCAGATGATGGGCAGAGGACACCTTTGGGCGAGTCGGTCGACGTGAGACGTGCCGCCATTATATATATTCCGTTCTTTTTCTTTTCCTACTATAAGAATTGGTCCGGACAGCTTCTTTTCAAATCGGAGAGGAATGATCTGGTGGCACGGCGGCTCGTGTTTCCGTCCTTTCTTTCCAAGGCCGTAAAACGTGTTGCACCGCGGGGAGACGGTTCGGGCTTCTACCATGAAATGGAGTCTGGGCTTGACTAAACCCTTACAGGTCCGGCAGGTGTTTCGTTGCTCTCCCTGACCTCTGGAGGACGGGACGGTGCCACGCGGCCTCAGCGCCGCGAGCATATCCTGCAGGACACGGCACACCGTTTTGAAGTAACCAAGACACGGCAAGTGAGCATATTCGGCCCATTTTTTCCATTTACTGGTCCTGTCCGCCCGACTTTTTGGTAAGCCCCCTCCTCCTGAGTGACTTCTGAACGTGCCAATGTTTGCCACCTGACAGACCTTGACGTGACCACTTACGATTGCTCAGCTAAAGGAATTGGGTCATTCGCCTCTGCAAGTCCATGAGGTGATCTTTTTTTTTTTTTTTTTCGATGACTTTTTTTTCCAGATAAGCTCATCTGGCCACAGAGGGGAGCTGCCCTACCGGCTGTTGCCCATGAACTGACATGGACGAACATGTTTATTTATTTTTTATTTTTTTAATGTTTTTGCAAAGCTAAAAGAACCCTGCATTGTGCACTTGCAAAAACCATACATGGCATTCTGGGTGTGACTGTACTTTTATTTGTAGTCCGCTTATTCCACGTGCACATGGAATCCCGCCACATTTACTTTTATGCATTTGTGAGAAATGCCCTCGGTGTGACCGTCTTCAGTAACTGGTGGGAATTACTGTGTCTTCCATCTGAGCCACGGCTCCTTTTCCACGGCCGAGCTCCCCATACCTTCCATCCGGGCTCCCCGTCAGCCTTTCTGCCAGAATGCAAGCTTTTTAATAAAGTGAGAGTCTGTGAACAGCGGAGCACGGCACACTGCAGTCGGAGGTCTCCGAGACTTTCAGCTGTCCACAGAGGGGTACGGCAGCTCGGATTTCGAAAGGTGGTTTTGGGGTGAGTTATTGGATGCACAGGTTGCATATTATGGTTTCACATGATCTGCAGATTACCAGGTTCCAGGCCTTATTAAATCCATTGCAGTTTATCACTTGGTTAGGAATCTACGCGCGGACCACAGGGTCACGTTAGATGTGCAAAAGGAGAGACGGAGAGGCAGAGAGCGGACCTCCCCGGTGATAATCACTGTGCTGAATGGGCACTGGCTTCACGCTGGGTGGCGGACCTCGCAGAGGCCTGCTCAGACCAGGAGGCACACACCACAGCCACGTGTCGGGTCAGGCTGAGGGGCGGAGCCGGGGCCTCGCGAACCTCATCCCAAGGCCAATCGCTGGAGCTGATGAACAGGAGGTTGTGATTATGGACATTCAGCGGGAGGGCCGAATATTTTGATTTCTAGGATTATTTCCACCGGGTCTCAAACTCGACTTGAGACGTTGATGAACACCAATGTCAGATTCTTCCCTAACTGCGCTGGCTGCGATCGGTCTCCGCGACTCGCGTCTCTATCCCGCGAGGCATTTCGCGCCGTCGGGCAATCGTACGGAAAGCTCTTTCAACTCAAAACTCATTGATGCTAGTCGTGATTTAGGACGCTGTCCTCTGGTTCAACTGAGGAACCCAAAAAGATCATTTCAAACAATTTGATATGTTCGCATGCTTTGGCATGGGACGATAACTGTAAAAGTCATCCAGTCAGCCATAACTCTGGCGATGCTCTCTGGATGAGCTTAGCAGTATTGGTATGTACAGTATTTTACAGAGACGAGAGATGCCTCGCTATTCGTCCTGGCTAAGGTTTTTCTTTTTTTTTTTTTTCGGTTTTTCGTTTGCTATCGGAAAGCCCTGGAGAGGTCTCGTTCCTGTCCTGTTGACGCTGGTGAGCCGTGTCCTCACGTAATGTCGCCACACGGCTTTGGGGCTGACAGACGGGGGCACGCCCTCGTTTTAAAAATCAGAATGTACAACGTGCAATACGTTTCACATGTTATTTCCACTGTCGGGCCGGTTAATAATGTAATCAATCACTCACGTGTCGGTCATTGGCAATACGGC
Source organism: Colistium nudipinnis (assembly GCA_016785305.1). Classification (NCBI taxonomy): domain Eukaryota; kingdom Metazoa; phylum Chordata; class Actinopteri; order Pleuronectiformes; family Rhombosoleidae; genus Colistium; species Colistium nudipinnis. The sequence continues at coordinate 203,119 of JAFBJU010000762.1, forward strand.
AATAGTGTTATCGCTCACGTGGCGTCAGCTCAGCCAAAGATCCCGATGCATGGGATCCCGCCGGGTGTTGCGTAAAACAAAACAAACCTTTCGCTCAAACCACGCACATATTTGCCATCAACAGCTTGATGCTATTGCTGATGCAATTCATCACCAAGCCTACGCAAACCCAAATCCCCCGGCTGACATAACATCAGGCAATCCTCGCGGAGGTGTTGAAGAGTGGCCGTCGGCTCCGGGGGCTTGTCGTTGGAAAGAAAAAGGCATTTTAGGAATAAAAGGGTCCGCCGTTATTCCATGAAATGTATCCAGGCTCTGCTGCAGTGAGGGATTTAGTGCCCGTATGAGGGGCTTGTTTACATCGGTAAAAGCCATTTTCAAAATACAACACTTCTTTGGTTTGACCTTTGAGCCTCCAGGGTCGGAGCTGTCTCTGCCTATAACCTCAAAAGCATAAAGGAACATATTGTGAACAGCGTAGCTCTTGGTCGACATTACACGGTGCACTCTGAGCCCCACGGAGTGTTTGATTTGTTTTACGTAGTGTGAAATCAAATGGGAACTGTCACAACTGTGTATCTGAAACCGAAGCCACTCGGCTGCCATTCCAGTCTGCCCTGAAATAAATCTAACTATAGGTCCTTTCTCCAGCCCACATCCTGGAGCAGATGTTTGTGTGAATAGACTTGCATGTGAACAATTCGAGGGGCCTGTCGTGGACAGATCGCCATGTCCATGTCCACCCGACTTTGGCAGAGTTGCAGATTTTGCACGAGTGGCACTTCCAAGCGGTGTGGCGTGAGTCCCGACAAATGTGTGACACCTCTACTCGACGAGGAAAGAGCCAACGCGGAGGCATTCTGTGCGCTCTTGTGCTTTCATTGCACTTTTTTTTTTATCATTCTACCATAAGATTCGCAAGACCAGTGACAGTTACTGCTCTCTTCGCAATCTCATCTCTTATCAAAAGATTGGGCGGGCACGATGTCAATTATTTGTTTGAGTTTTGATTTATTCAAATGTACACCATGTACCTATAATTGAACGTGGTTTCTTGGCAAAATGATCGACAACGTTTCACTCCCAAAGTGTGTCGTACCTCGGTGCATTCATTTGACGTCTCTTTAGTTTACAGTATTTAATATTATATATGCACAGATATATATGTATATATACATATATATGTATTAAACATTGCGAATGAGTTAAGCCGATGTACAGCGATAATATATGCACATCTTTACATGCCAGGGTTTTACCCTCAGAAACCTGTTGCATTGCTTTCACACAGGCCCAAAACATAAGCCTTCAGACTCCGCGCCTTGAGTTTTGTTAATCGCGGAGTATCGCTGACCCTTCCCAGCGCATCAATCATCCGCGAGTGTTGCCTGCACAGGGAACACTTTGGAACTGGCTTTAAACAAGCTCCAGTCTTGGCAGTGGAAGCGCAAACTGTGTGAGAAAACAAACTGCAATGAATGATAATCTGACGGTGGCCGAAGAGACAGTTTTGGCTTCGGTCGGCGGAATGCCTCTAATTCATCGGAGCCTGGCCGTGTCCAAAGAAGAATCCCAGATTATTATGCAGAGGCCTCTGGCTTTAATCGGAAGTGGGTGACCTTGTTGTTAGGTCACATGCACCATCGGTACTGGTTTGTGCGCCATAGTTTGTAATATGTATATTTTTGTCGCTTTTTCACTTGAACGTATTCATTTATTTTTTTATCATCGTCATCATGAGTCCGCTTGAAAATTAAACCCACGGATGGGTGTTCTTTTCTCATTCCTCTTTCTTGACTCAATTTTGCATTTTGACAAACTCATTTTCCACGAAACAGCCCTGATTATGATCAATCACCCTTCCCCTTAAGGTGTGTCTTTGTAAAGCGTGTCCAAGAAATAATACTAATAGTTTATTATATTTATTATACTGGGGGGGGGGGGGGGGTGGGGGGGGGGGGGGGGGGGGATATGATAATTCCACTGTATCCTCCTTCAGTTGCATATTTGTTCATCATTTTTTTGTCTTGACACTAACCTCCCAAAACATCACAAAGAGAAAAATGTGTGAAATTGATCACTGCTACTTTTTTTTGTTTGTTGCCAGAATGAACTACCATTTCATCATTTTAATTAAATATTTCAACAGCCACCGTGAAGCTGAAGTGTGTAAGCTTGAGTGTAAAACGGATTTTTATTTCCCACTGTGTTGAATAAGCTGACGTTTGAAAGCCGATATACATTCAAATTTGCAATGGTGGTTTGTTTATTCATTTATTTCACTTATTTCACCTTTCGCCATTCATCACTTTTTGACCACTACTGCAGCACCACGACCTCTGGATCCCAGGGCCTTGTGCCATCTGTGTTTAGGATTAGCCCATTCGCCTCACCTCAATCATAGGCTGAACACATTGATTAAATAAATGATTTAGGAAGGCATTCGAAAAAGCAAATGTGCTTTTGTGGCCGAAGGTGGAGAGCACAGCAGGTCACTCTGATTTTCTTCCATCTCGCCATATGGTTCCAGTTTTTATTGTTTTGGTTTGGAAAAAAGCAAAGACTGCTGTCAGAAAGAAAAAAAAAAAAGATAAGAGCCATCAAGCTGAGAAAGACGCCGTGAATCAAGCCTCTTCTATGCCGCGTATGATGACTTATTGGTGGAATCTGCACACCACATGGTCGATAAATTCTCCTGGACTGTACCTGGATGAAAAGGCTCTGCTGCATTTTTCATGCGATGCCTTTTTCTTTTTTTTTTTCTTTTTCGGATTGCGTGGAGAAGGCTCGGCTGGAGGAGGGATAAGATTTGTAACACTAATATAATGCAGCAAAAACAGCGGCATTCTTGAATGCTTGCATCATTTTGGAAATTCTCCTTTTCTTCTGACGGGCACAAATTAGCGCTCGGTGATTTGTTCCAGACTCCCCTGTTGTTGTAACGCAAAGCCTGAATATTCCCTCCGGACGCGATGAGTTGTGCGCTGCCCTCAAAGAACAACATGTAAAACACAATATTAAAGGGGATAATGATCCCACCGAGGCTCCCGCATTGTTAAGGCTGCCAGTTTTTTTTTCAATTGGATTTGACACCACAATAAAGAAAAATACCAAACAATTCCCAGCGCATTCTCCTAACCTCAGGAGAATGTCCTGCAGCCGCGCCAGACTGAAGGCGCTCGCGATCGCCGATATCGTGGCACACGGGAAAGGAATGTGCGGTATTGGACAGGGTTGTAACCGGCTTAAAAACCATCGTATATTTGGCCTGACATCGATCGCACTGGAACATTCGCATTCGGCTCTCTTGACGCTCAAAAGTATAGTAACGGAGGTAGATTTCTTTCCGCCACAACCACTCTTACACACGCATGATCGTGAGGCCTAACCTTGGTTCGCCCGAGCTACGAGCAAAAGAGAGCACACTCTTAACAGCTCTAATGTCTGCATTAACTCACATGTGAGTTGTTTTTTTTTGGGGGGGGGGGCTTTTTTTTTTGTCAGTTTGCAACCAATACGTTTCAGATGGCGATGCCGAGACGATGCGGCTTCGCGCGGAGTCCCCAGAGAGGCGAATGTTTTGGCCAGCCGCGAGGCCCCCGCGGGCTCACCGTACGCACAACAAGCGGTGGCCTGTCTCGCTGGGAGCTGTCCTTGCCGTTTCCACCCAAGTTCGAGCGCACGCTGTTGTGACAGATTGCGAAGGCGTCACCTGGTTTAATGGGTGCGTGCGCGAGACACGGAGGTCAGGGAGAGCTTGTCCATTAGGAATGGAGTCGGGTTTTTTTTTCTCCTTTTGAATGTACAGACATGAGACAGCATTGTATATCATTTCGCGTCGCATATTGGAATCGGCGGTTCCTGCCCCTTTTGTCCGCGTCACGGGGACATGCAGTGACCACGCACTGGAGACATTTTGGACTTGTGCGATCAACGCGCTGTCTGATAAACCTTAAAAAAATAAAATAAAATCCTTTGGGTTTATTGATTTAACACTTGAGGAACGCCGTGGTTGCGGTGCGCCCCAGACATGACAAATAAAAGAAAAAGCTCTTATATACTGTTATCACATGTTATGAAGAAAAAAGCAATTGTTTTTTTTTAATATCCCACATTCTTATGGTAAATGTATTATATTCTGAATTCCAAATTGACAGAATAAGTGAGTCGCATCTTTGTTTGCGTTTTTCCCTAAATCTCTTGCTCGCCAATGACGAGGGAAAGCATCATTATGTTATTAAGAAAATGGAATAATATGGGTTCATTTCAAGTTTCCGTTATCCATCCTGGGTTATGAACTCAGCCAAAGTCCAATGCAATAATGGATAACACGTGAACGGCTTCTTTATGTCTTATGCCCAAGGTTTATGATAAGAGGACCATCATATGTAAGATAAATGATGAGGGCGGCTGATACGTGTTACATCTGTAAAACAGAACTTGGCTCACACGTAGCTCATCTGCTGTCCAAATAGACACAGATGGCGAGAAGGTAAATCAGGTTGGGGTGTCTGCTTCGCTGTTTGAAGAATTCTTAACGAACACTTTGTTCCCGTGTTTGTTTTTGTTTTTGAAACGCGTGGAATAGTTTGGAATTGCGTGCGCCGTCGGCCAGGCTCTACAGCAAAACACAAACCGTCGTTTACGCGTCGACTCTCACAAAAGAGGTGTATAGGAAAATGTCAAAAAGCAACACGCAGAATCACTCTAAACCCCCCAGGCCATGACTTTGCAAGGGCTTACTGAGAAAGGAACTCTCTTAAACACAGGAAATTGCACCATTTGATCCAGATTAAATACATACACACTTCTACTCCTGATGTATGACACTAACAGCTAATGAGTAAAGGGGAGGGGGGGTACTGATTGTGAGTCGTTACTTTCTTTGTGCATGCGCATTCATCCAACCTCTGATCCATCTGCTAGACACAGACCATAACATTTTGATGTTTATTATTTAATGCCACATTTTATAGCTTTTTGAATTAGCTTCTACAGTGGGTTTTAATAATAATAATAATAATAATAATAATAATAATAATAATAATAATAATAATAATAATAATAATAATAATAATAATAATAAGTCATGGTCATCATCATCATCATCATCATCATCATCATCATCATCATCATCATCATCATCATCATCATCCTTAAATACCATGCATACTAATGCATATTTCTACTGGTTGTGTTAGGAGTTGTTCCGCCATTGTACATCTCATGGCTCGGTTTAATTTTATCCAGAGCGGCTTCGAGGAGGTAGTCGCCAAGCCTCTCTGAACTCCGACATGTGTCCTCTTGACAGAATTTGTCGTTCAAACCAGAAAGTGGGTCAGATCAAGTCGTACAGATAAAGCTGTCAGGGGGATGAATGACATTTCTCCAGCTCGATTTTCAGATTTCCTTACGTCACGATCATGTTCACCGATTCACCGATATTACCAATGCAATACTCAAACTAACTCACTCAAACTAATAACACATGCAGAGCACATGGGGAAATCATAAACATAGCATATCCCCAGGCTTAATTTCCAGGAAAACATACGGAGAGTTTGCTAAAATTAAACCAATGGAAAAATCTGTGAGAGAGCACCTTGTTTGTGTTCTTTGTGTGCGTGTGTGTGTGTGTGTTGGCCATGTGTATTTATGTGTGCCATGCTTTTGAGTAATCTGCCCTCTTTTTATAATACCACATTAGTCTTCGAGATGTACACAAACCTGAGGCCAAACTGTGCCGAGCTGACAGCACCAGCATTCGTTTAGTATGTTGGCCTTGGGATCTTGGGGGTTTCATTTTATTAAAAGAAGAAACAGACTCCACCGATTGAAAGGAAAGCATCATTCAAGCTGTGACCATGCTTTCGTGACCAAAGAACCCCTACAGCTAATGAACCCCTTTATTATGATAAAAATCCAACATTTTCCCATCTTTTCGCATATGTACGTTTGGCGCCCCCGGGGTACTAAACTGACGATGGACATGCGAGTGAACGTCCCTCTGTTAAATCAATGCAGATATTTTTCAGGTTCCTACAGTTTTATGAGAAGTGTTTCAGAGCGTGTTCCCCTTTTAGATGTTCCCGACGAGAAACGCAAACGATTAAGACAATGCAGCCAGCTACTTTGCGTTTATGTGGAAATATTTACCCGAGCACAGCTTCAAAATAATGTCTGGTTTACTGTGCGAGCGAAAAGTGTTTTGGCTCCTGATAAACAATAACTGTTTGGAAATCATATAAACTGGCAATTTTGGTAATCGTTATCCCCCACTTGATGTCAGTGGCATCTCCTTGAGTGCAAATACTTATAGAAAGATTCTACCGCAACCTAAGTGATGGTAAATTACAGTCTTTGCATTTTTATACTTTGGCCTATCCTCTCCTATATATTTAGCTTTCCCAGTCCAAAAAAATGGTCAAATGCTGAGCACTCTCATATGAAAAATATCTACACGTCGCAGTTTGTCTGAAAAACGATCCCCTTCCTCAAGATGACGCTGTCACTGGGAGTATGTTTAAATGCAATTAGGAGGTCATTCACGGTATGTCATGTCAATGCTCCGCGGGGGGTGGTCATGGTGATATGGGACGTCTGGGACAGGAAGCGGCGGCGTCCCCCCCCCCCCGGGATCCGTTGTCTGGGAATTCACGGCAGCAGCAGCAGGGTGCTGCTGCTGCCGTGTGAGCACCTCACAGATCCCGCTGACAGGGGTGCTGCTGGTTTTTGAGAGAGAGAGAGAAAAAAAAAAAAAAAAGAGTCTCCATGGCCTCCGGTCGTTCCCGTAACCCCACACCCAGTGTATCCTGGTCGAGGAGTGCATGAGGAGCCGTGGGAGCAGGCTGTAATCCAGCTGTCAGACGAGGGAGGGATGAATGGTGGACGTTCGGCAGGGGGAGCGCATGGCGGGAGCATAATGATATCGAGACCGTCATTGGAGGAGGCTGCCGCACCGCAGACTGTTGATTTGACCGATGTGCTGCGCTGCGACGTGACATAAACAGAGACCCAATTGGAAAAGCAGCGATCCTCGTCTCCGTCGTGGAGGATAAAACTCCAATTTCAGAGTTTGGGACAATTGTCTGTGCGTTCAAGCAGCTCAAATCAGGAACATATGCGTCTCACGTTGGTTGTGTCATTTCTGCTTGTTTAGGGACGGAGCAAATGTCGCCTATGGAAGCCTTCGGTGGCGGTTATCAAGGCCGTGTTGATATTGATGTCATGAGGTTTTGGTTTCCCACAGAGGGTTCTCCATTTATACGCAAGTATTGTTGCGCAAGGAACGATGCAGCTACCCCCTGTGTGGGGATTTGTTTTTTTCTGTCAATTAAACCTGCTCAGCGACGAAAAAACGACGACATATGACAGGCTGTTGGGATTAAATGACGATTTGGACTTATTGCTGATTCATGAATTGACCTTTCCATCCGCCTCAGTTAGTGCTGAAGCACTAGTAAGCCAATTTGATCCTGCAATCAAATCAAAATGACGTGTTGCTCGGTGGATTGTGTATAAAAACAGATTGAAAGAAGTATAAAAGCCCCAATAACACTAGTCAATCTGTCTGTTTTAGAGTTAACATGGCAATTGATCTATTTCCTCGACTGCTGCGGCTCTCGTCAGAATGCGTGCAAATGAAAACCCAATGTGCAGGTCTCAACAACAAGTCTTTAATAAAACACAGAGAAACTCTCAGGAGGAAGGGCGGGCAGGAAATCCCCCCCCCCCCCCCCAACTAACAAATCCAACTAACAGGGGAACATCGTAGGGAATACTCAATAAAAGATCAGGCAACACAACAGACAGATCGACGAGGGACAGTGAGAGCCACGGCCATGTTGCAGGCCGGGGCGACGACGCGCGTGCGACTAAGAACACAAACAGGTGAAACTAATGCGGGCGGGACAAACAATCAGGCGGGCGTAACTAGGAAATAAAAACAGGAAGCGGGGCAACACCAGATGCCCCAGGAGGGAGAGCGCAGGAGGGGGAGAGAGAACAAAGCAACCCCATGCATCACAAAGCCAAATCAGAGATGTCCGTAGAATTCCACCCAGAACAAAAGAACAGCTCTCTTGAAAAATGAGGTGGACGCGAACATTTGTTTCCCCTTTCAGCCGGTGGAGCTACGTCACCGGGCGTTTGGCCTTGTTTGTGTTTGTTCACCTTTCCAGTTCAAGTATCTCACTCCCCAGAGGCCGGCAGAAGACAGCCAAGCCAGCAGATGCGTCGTCGCTGAAACGGTTCTCAGGCGTATCATGCCTCGTGCGGATCCACCAAAAACCATCACAGCCTGCATGGTTTCCTCGTTCCCGCGCGGTACACTCAGAACCAGCCTTTCTTTGGCGGGAACCCCCGGATCATCAGGTCACATGTTGCTCCGGGAGTACCCATCCTTCATTTCTACCGCCGATGGCTCTCACGGAGTTCATTGTGAGGCATTTCCTCACAAGTATCAAGTCCACGGCTGAAACATACAGTATATAGGTGCCTTTTTCTTTTCTTTTTTATTTGGCGGTATGGTAGGAAGACAGGTTGGGTGATGATGCACGAGAGATGGGGTGTTTCAAGCTTTTATAGAAAAAAATAAAATAAATAAAAAATCTATACGTCATCGGTTGGTCCACGTGGCTACATGTGGAACCTATCCTCACATATTGCAAGTGTTGCTGATGCTTGGATTTTACGACACACTCGATGGCCTTTGCACGCGGCCCGAATCACCGGGAGACAGCGCACGTCACCTGTGACCGACGGCGGGTCAATACCTCCCCTGGCTTTTGGGGGCCACTAAACAGGACACGGCCTTCCTCTCAAAGGGGCACTTTATTGCTCACACAATCGCTCCATGGACATTTCAGCTGGGGCCTTTGGTGTGTCTGAAATGATGACTCTCCTGTAGCCGTTGGAATCTTACATTGTCTCGTGAGGCCAGACAACCTGTGGCTATGTCGGCGTGCGGGTGGTATTTTACGGACATAATGCCACAGAGAGGTGATGTGTCGCGTGAGCGCCACAGTAATGGCACGTCCAGCCTCCGGCAGTTGTCTAATTTGAGCAGTGCGTTTCTCCATCACTGTATTTTTCCATGCACTAGTCTCCGATGCCAGGGGACCGCAAATACCGCAGTGACAGAGACAGCAGTCGAAAATGCAGCGTATGCTTACGCACTGCGGACGGAGTAGATGATTTTTTTTTTTTTTTAAGCGGCCATGCAAAGCTGCTCAAACAAAAGCAGTTAAGTGGACGCTCAATGATGTCCAGCCACCCGACGGTGCGATTGTACAGCGTAAACTAGATTGATGCCTTGTCATTGCGGCAAGCCTTCCTGCACATCTGCATTTGGTACCCATTGCGGACGGCCTTCCCTCTCCCCGCGCTGTGGCACTTTTCAGACCAAGAAAGAAACGATACAAAAGAGCCCCGGGCGTCGACGACATGAATCGTGAAACGCACGGCTGGAATCAGAGCAGTGCGCAGGATTTCCGATTAGAAAATGAAACGCATCTGTTTTCGACCGCTCACCGTCAACACCAGGCGCACTTCTACCTCCGTAGCTCCGTTAAGTGAATCCATTAGACAAACTCAGATCCAATCTCCATGTATCGCTTATTAGCTGGCTCGCTCGGCGACCTTCAGGGCTGCTTTATGGATCCCTAACGGTAAAAGGTGGATGGCTGGGATTTTCCGAAAAAAAAAAAAAAAAAACTGCATCGTGCCTAGTGGGACGCGACTCCACCCAGACACACTCACCAACACCGGCCTATAACAAAAAGGGTAAGTACATCCGTCAGGAGAGCATTTCCCAATAACGACAGAACCCGTTGCGCGTGGGTAATTTCCCGCTGAGAAGACATTTAACCTCGTGTGTCCTGAGTCTGTGATACAACCTCGTCCCTGGGGGAGAGACTGCTGAATCCTCCTGGTTTGGCTCACATTAGGGAGTTGACATTGAGCTGGCACATTGTGCGTTATTAGCATTTCATTGACCTCCATTTGCTCGATGATCAATAGCCACCGCACAATCTATGCATAAAAGATAAAAAAAAGTTCACCTGTCACATTTGTCACACGTACGGCTGTCATTGCTCAACGTGAATCTATCTGTATTTTTGTATATCTCTGTGAGTGTTCATCTTCCCGAATAATTTACGAGGCCCAGAAGATTTTTCATCGATCAAAAATGAAATCTGCTTTCGCTCGTATCAGAAACGATGCTTTTCCCATGTATTTGTTGCTTCACATATGTAATTCTGCACCTAAGTCTCTACTGAAATGGGATCGTTTGCGTGGGTTGTTTTTTTTTTTTCCGCCTACTCCCCAAATAAATTTACTTGCTATAACTTTGCACTCTGAGCCTCGATGTTTTTTTTTTTTTGGTTTGTTTTTAAAAGGAGCAAAGAGAATGTTATGTCCATCAGTGAGAACTGCAAAGACATCATGAATCAGCTTCTTCTTCTTCTTTTTTCAATTCCCGCTCCAGCATCCCCACATTTATTTGTCTCACTCTGGGCACCGTCTCGTGTCCATCTGTGAACACGGCTCCGCTTTCACAAAAGCCCCATGCCTTGGATAGCTGTCTTATTTATCTGACAGTTCGCAGGCTTTCTTTTGAGCAACGGTCTGATATTTGTGCATGCGCTCTGTTTGAGCTCGCCGCCAGGACCTGCACCTGTTTGCTTTGGTGAAAATATGAAACATTAGACTGCGAATTCTGTCAAAGTGAAATGCAGCTCGCGAGCCGCGGCCTACGGAACAGGGGGTAAACGAATACCTGCCTGACACACACAAAAGCTTTGAGTTACTCGAAGCTGGCGCCCAATGCCGAACGCAGCCCCCTGGGTCCGGCGCTTCTCTGAAAGCGCCCGAAATGTGACGCGGGGCTTTGCGTAAGCCTTCCCGCTCCTATACGTCATCTCGCTCGTCGACTGCGCCAAAAATTCAACGTGCGTGCCGAGATCAGACGCTAACTGTCGGTGTGATGCCACTGTACCGTGCGGACTCGTGCGAGCGCGGCAGAGTGCGAAGACGGGCTCCAGGTGGCCGCACTGGCGCGGATTTACGGACGAACAGTGGCTTTTTCCCCGAATGTGCGCGGCCGCGTTGTTGCAGCGACCAGCCTCCGGCCCCGGGGGCCTCCTTTTGATTGCTCCTCTCTGGGTACGCCGAGAGGAGGGTGAGAAACACTTGTGGCCATGATTAAGGAGCACAGTGAGAAATAAATCCGCCGCATTCGGCGGGCCACTGTAGTTCTTTTGGTGCGAATTTTACTACTTGGCTCCACCAGCTCCTATTTTCTCTCAAAATGGCGGACCTTGGTATCTCGTCGCCTTTCTTACTCTCCTGCGGGAGATGCTGGTTTTTTTTTCACATCTCGGTCCCTGCCCGGGCGGACAAAGCCACGGGCCTTACCTTCGAAGGATTTCGCCGGAGGCTAATTGGTTTTTCTCACGGGCTCTCCGGGCCACACTTCCCCGGGATGCCTCATGTGGGCGGAGCGTTTTTCAGTCCGGCCGCTGCACCACTTCTAAAGGAGAGCAGCTGCACAGAGGGGGGGAAAAAAAAAAAAAAAAAAAAAGATCCCTTGATGAGATTAAGCGCTTCAAGATGTTCACATGTTGCTTTAAAGCCAAGTGAGAGAAAGAGAGCGAGAGAGGGCCACTCGGCGCGATGCATTGTCACATCCTGTTGCTCGCCACGTTGTGCGCACTCTCCCGCTCTCCGAGGCTCACGGAAGCCAGGCGAGTGCACAATGGCAACAGTGTCTCCGTGTGTCTGGCAGCAGTAAATAACGCCCACAGATAGTGGCATAAAAAGAAAGTGCGTTGGGCTATTGGAAGATATGCACTTGACAACTGTTGCCGGACCCCCAAAAACACTAGAACGCGCATGGGAAGTGGAGAGTCCACAACGTGTCGCACAAATCAGCGGAAAATGAGGTCTATTTTTCTGTCAGACACCGGACGTTAGCACATTTGCGACCTGCACCTGAGGACAAGAACCGGCTTCTGTTTTCCATTCTCATAATAGGGTGAGAGGCGTTCGCCTTTATTCGGGCTTTCAAAGCAGCAAGTTACAGTCGCAAAATAAGTCGGCTTGGGTCATTTCGAGCACGCACACCAAAGCTCTGGCCACGTGCCCTACGGTCCACTGTCCTGATTCTTGGCCAGCCAGGGATTTTCTAAAATAGCATGCGTCTGTGTCCTTCTGCTAAACCGAAGTTTATCCCCCCCGCACGTGCGCGCGTCTAGAGCGGCTTTTTGTCTGCGCTTATGTCTCTCGGTGTTATTGCAGGCTGCCGGTGAAAATGACCAGTGTTTAGAGTATGGCGAGCCCAGGAAAACAAGCTTTGCCAGCGCAGAGCTGAAAGTGGCGGACGCGCAGCTCTCCCAGTGCAAGTTTACCCTGCAATGACAGAGGTTCCAGATTGCACACAAGACACTCGAACTCCAGCGGGTGATTCTTGCCTCCGTTCCGGACCACAGGCACGATTTCCTTCATTATTATGGAAATAAAAACGTATGGAAGTAACGTTACACGACACACATTATATTATATATATACTGTATATATATATATATTTTTTTACTACCTTACTGTCCCCTTCTCCCCACCCTCTCTCTTTTTTTTTTACTCTGCATCTATCTTTAACTAACTTTACTTAACCTGCACTGAATAATATTGGAAGAGACAGAACATCGATGACATGACTGATGACGTTAGTATGATAGTATTAATGACAGTATGAGTAATGGCTGATTCGATACTGCACCTCTGTCAATTCAATTCAATTCGCCTTAATAGACTCACGGACTCATTTCATTGAACGGCCAACTTTTCAAACTTTTGACAGCTCCCGACGGACTAATGAAAGCAATCGTATCGTCACATTGTAAACAGGCTCAAGTTTGCGTTGGTGTTCAAAGTGTCCCTTTGAAAACGGCACACAATAAATCTGGTCGTGAGATGGATGTGTTGAAAAAATGACACAGTGTGTTTACAGCAACGGGTCGTTAATGCTCCGGGAGTCATTGGCAGGGCATCTGTGAGTGTTTAGTGGAAGTCTTGACTTCTATTAGTTTAAGTTTACTTGGTGTCTAGGTGTGAAGCTTGTTCAGCCGCAGGAAGTCCCCCTGCACTCTCAAGTGAACGTATGAGGGGGGTAAGGGGCTTTTGATGGATGCACCATAGAACTCAAAAAGATCTCACAGAGTTGTCTCGGTGAAAGCGTCGAAAGAGTTTTCGTCGTTTTATAAAAAAAAAAAAGCTGGGTTAACTGGATATCCAAATTTGTTCCATTTTGTATCCAAAGGCCGAAATCGGTCCTGCTGAGAAGCGGGGAATTTCCGAGTGGGAAAACCTCCGGCGTAAACTCAATGGTCGATTGACGTAAATATCACCTGATTGGATGTCGTCCGTCGGACACACATCAGCAATATTTAAACTGAACGCAACATTTATGACAATGTTTATGACTGAAAGAAGGAACTGAAAACACCCCCAACCAGTTGAACGCATGAATACATGCAAAAGTCGAAACTCCTAATCGAATCGCTTCCAGATGCCCGGGACAGAAATAAGCCCAAACACGCAGGCCTGCACAACACAATCTCCCTCAAAATTGAAATGTTGCAGAAGAATGTCCAAACATTATCAAGCCGCTGTTTATCACCCGTCCAAATATTTTCCCCGACATCCTCCGCATCTGTCCCCACCCATCCGTCCGCCGCGCCTGGCCGCGCTGTCGAAAAAAGAGGCGCAGATCAAAGGGCCCATTAGAGGCTCGATGATGCCGCCTCCTGTATGGCAGGGGGAGCGCGGGGAAATGGCAGTAACAGGGTCGTCGGCGCTATGTGCTGCTTTGAAATGTCGCGGCGCCCAAAGCGCAGCAAAAGGGGACAAAAGGCATCACCACGCGTGTGGACCAATCTCCCTCATGGTCATTATTTGGGACCATTTTTCTCTTCTTATTATCTCCCAAGACTTGGCAGTGAAGTACGCTGCACTGCCTTCTCAACAGGGCTCCCTCTTTTGCTGCATGTCACGGAATCAGTCCTAATTTACAATAATAGGCTACTGGTCTTATCGCATTAGCATGCCGGAGATACACCGCGGCAGTTTAAGAGCGGCTCTAACGGCCCTTTTTACGAGCCAGATTTTTCGTTTTTTTAAACTGTGGGTTTTAAATGATTATGGATTTTTCGCCAGCTTTCGGTTCAGAACAAAAAAAAAAAAAAAAAAAAAAAAAGAATGGCAATCAGTGGCACACAGTGTCTGCTGCACTCCATTCTTTTTCATTGAAATCTTGAATTTATGACGGTGGGAAAATGGGCCGTCGCAGTATTCATTTAGCAAAAAAAAACCCACCATTAATCACGTTAAATGGTCTCACTGCCGAGCGTCTATGTACATTGGGCATGACAGACGTGCATGGGGCCATGCAACGTTTGAATCCAGCAACCTTACATCTGACGGAAAATATGTAGTCCACTTGTGGTATTGTGGTATTGTGAGCGCTCAGCCTTTGTTTAGCATCTGTCATCTCTTCATCTGGCATCGCGTGAGCCGGGCGAACGTAAGTGCAGCACGAGCTCATGGGCTGTTGTTCTCACTCTGTTTTCGAAAATGCACCATGACTCATTTTTGTGACCTGTCTGATACGACGCCAGCTTTGGGTTCAGAACAAAAAAAAAAAAAGAATGGCAATCAGTGGCAAACAGTGTCTGCTGCACTCCATTCTTTTTCATTGAAATCTTGAATTTATGACGGTGGGAAAATGGGCCGTCGCAGTATTCATTTAGCAAAAAAAACCCCACCATTAATCACGTTAAATGGTCTCACTGCCGAGGGTCTATGTACATTGGGCATGACAGACGTGCATGGGGCCATGCAACGTTTGAATCCAGCAACCTTACATCTGACGGAAAATATGTAGTCCACTTGTGGTATTGTGGTATTGTGAGCGCTCAGCCTTTGTTTAGCATCTGTCATCTCTTCATCTGGCATCGCGTGAGCCGGGCGAACGTAAGTGCAGCACGAGCTCATGGGCTGTTGTTCTCACTCTGTTTTCGAAAATGCACCATGACTCATTTTTGTGACCTGTCTGATACGACTTGGTTGTTTTACACCGAAGACATATTTCTGAATGAATCCCAAAGGCCCTGGTAATGTGCATTGGGCTAAATTGTATTATGTCCTTGTTCTTCAGATTTGATCGGAGTTCATCCAGCTCTCAGTACTGGCAGGGGTCTTTCTATTGTTTTTGAATATGCTGCAGGGCCACATCCCGGCACGACTCTGTCCTGGCTAATACTGGACAGAGCAGTGGCTATGGCTCAGGGCAGCTGTTTCCAGAAGAAACACGCTCAAATATTGTTATTGAACACTTTGACTCATTGTCCCTGCGTGTTCTTTGGTCTCTGAACAAATAGAACATGTATGGTCTGTCTCGTTTGAGCAGACACTTCGGTGGCGAGCATCTTTGAGATCATCTGCATGGCTGCCAGCATAGAAGGGGCGTTGAAAATCATTGCAAGATGTCCCTAGATCCAGGAATTATAAACACGACACACGGAACTCGCCAAGTGTTTACAAAACAGCTGATAATTTATGATCCCTGCTTGTTTGTCTCGGATGACATTTCTCTCTGTACTCTGAGACATGAAATAATATTATTACCAGTGTAAAGGATGTTGGTTTGCTCTGATGTCTAATAGCACATAATCCCCCCCGACCACACCATGTGGACCAATTACAGCCTAAGTGTAGATCTGTTAGCCCCACACAAGAGGTTACTGCATGTCCCCTCCATATCAATGCTGACTGAAATCCTGGTATGTGTGTGGGTCTTTGTGTGTGTGTGTGTGTGTGTGTGTGTGTGTGATCCATGCGAATTTCTGGCACGGAGCGCCACTGGAGCTGTGAGGAAAAGAAAGAAGTAAGAGGAACAAAGCGAAAACGCCGGAGCCGCTTGTGTTTCCCCGCGTTGCGTGCTGTCTTCGCCGCTGAAACTTTTCCACTACGTACAAAGCCTAAGCATGGCTCAACAATTTGTCAACGACGTGTTGTCTCCCAAGAGAGACAGAGCGCGAGAAGAGAAGAAAGTCGGAGTGAAATTGAGACGGAGAAGAATGGAAGGCGAAACGGCGGGAGGAGTGTGCTGGCAAAGGGTATACGGGGGGGGGGGGGGGGTACATTAGTATGCAGGGTTTGGGGGGGGGGGGGGGGGGGGGGGGGGGGGGGGGGGGGGGGTGTACATTAGTATGCAGGGTTTCAACTTTGGCACATTAGTATTCTCCACTATGGATTGTGTGCACTATAAATCAAACAGCATGTTTACAGTGTAGGAGTTTGCACTGATGAAGGGGGTGATTGCCGATGCGGGGCACACCATGGGACCAGCTCGGGGAGCTTCACATTTGATTTCGATTTTATGTTGCGAAGGCCTGCAGTTTGAGCTGGTTCTCTACGCTGATGGCATCCAGAGGAACATCTTGATAAATTTCGACTGCTCACTGGCACCCAGCAGACAATAAAAGCTCATTTGCCAGGAACGTCTTCCAGTAATTTCGTTCAAATTCAGTGAACCGATTTTCCCTCTGAAGGTTTTTTTTTCTTTTTTTCTCCAAAGCAAAACGCTTTCGTGACACAGTGATAGCATCCAGGTTCTACCCTCAGCTAAAGTCGACTTGCTCTATGTCACGGGATCCCTGTGATCCTCAAGCAAAGATTAAGGATCGGCCCGGGGATTGGTCCCAGTCAGTCCCACGGTTCCTCCAAGCCATGGCAGCTGGGCGAAGTTGAATATCAATCTTAAAAAAACCTATACCCGGCCAATCAACTCACTGGTCCCGTCAGTTAAAATGGTATTTTTTAACATGATCAAAATATTCATAATCATCTCTAATCCAACTAATCCTCAGCGCTTGTTGATACTCTCTTGAAATCAATATCCGAGTTGACGTGGAATAAAAAAAAAAAAAGTACACTTGTCACTGTTTTTGAGCGAGCCTAACAAAGCCTCTTAATAACTTTAGACTCTAAGTTTTCCTCTCGAGTCCTAAGCATTTGGCAAATGGCAATTTTCTTTCTCCCTTCAGCTCTCGTTTTGATTTCCACTCACGGGGAAAATGTAAGCCACTCCACCTGCTGAATGTTCCGCTAGATTCAGTAGCCAGCTGCTAACAGGTAACGTGACTTGATTTTTTATTTTTTTTTTTATGACGTCGGGAGAGCATAAAAAAAACCAACCAAACAATTTTGATGAACGCAGGAAAACCAAAACAAGGACCCCAAAGGAACGATGAATCTCTGTAGAGCTGTAATAACTCCGCAACCACTTTCACATTACACACAGATTACCTGTGCTCCTTCCATACAACTGTTTCCACTTAGTCCGTTTTCTGGGGCCTCCTCTCAGGCCTTTGTGGGCGTGCGGAGGCCGTGATAGCTCCCCGGCTCCCCATGATATCTGTTAATGGCATTGACATTGACACTGGCGTGACATTGTCACGGCTTTTGTGACACACGCGCTTTGACTACCCTGACAGGTGAAAATCCCTGCTGTGCGAAAAGCGCCGTTGTCGAAGATGAGAGGCTTTATGATTTTTTTTTCTCTTGGCGGTATTGTTGCAACACGTTATAGAGGTGTATTTATGGTAATGTTTCCTTATTTGTCCACTCCGACGGCCTATGTCATCGGCAGAGCGTGCTGCTCATTATAACACCTGCCAAACTGCAGCGAAGCCAAAAGACCTATAAGCATATCATTCCTTTGCAACGCTCTAAAACATGACATCAAAAAAAAAAAAAATACACAATTCCTTAATTCCACCAACAAGGCTTTCATTCATATTTGGTGTACTCTGGCCGGAGGAGTGGAGTTTCGGGGGGGAAAAGGAGGCCGATGTTAAAAGGATCCCTGGACTCGGCTCTCTTCCTCCGTCTTCTGCGGAACACATTAACTCGGATCAGCTGCTGTTCTCATCAGCGGCACATAGACCCAAGACCAAATGTTACACATCAGAAAAACGGCTGCGATGTGATGTATAAACAAGCGCCCTTGTAAACAGGCAAACTGGTTTATAGGCAGCATCCAGACACACACACACACACACACAACATGTCTGTCTGTCTGTCTGTCTGTCTGGCACTCACACACTCACACACCTACAGCCGTGGGATTTAGAGCCAGCTCAGGTTGCTGCGACTCAGGGAGTTGTGTGTTCATTAAAACTATTGCACGCCCTCTGACTGAATATATTTGTATGGTTTAGGTGAGCTATATGCTGGCTATGTTCCGGCAGTCCCTTGGGTCCCATTAAAAAGATCATTTATGGTGTTTATAGTACAGGTTGTTGCTGTAGGTTAAAGAGAATATAGTCATCACGTTTTCATATTTGAATGTATTTGTAAAACTTTATCAAATTCCTACTTATGGTTTGACAATTCATTTAGGTTATTTATCGCCCAGGGCACCGTTTTATTGACTCTTTGTCGAGTGTTAAAGTGGTTTGAGTCCTCAAATCGACTTCCAAGTACATCATCATGTCTGGCTGCATTGAATATCAGAGATTTTTTCTCAGGCGAATACTAAGCCAACTGCAGGAGAGGGCCTCTCTGTGGAAAGGCGGTCAGCTAAATGTCCTCGGTCCAAGAAGCGTCGTCTGTGCAGCTTTAAAATGTTACAGAGGGATCCGGTAGGAATCCACGCAGCTCTGGTGGAACCTGCCAGTCGCCAGTTGAGTTGGATCATAAGGAGGTTGGGTATAAGAGAATTTTCAGCACTTGTCCCCGGCGTGGGACGTTGATTTATCCCTGGAAAGCCCTTGCCCCGGGTAATTTCATGGTGCGGATGAGTGCGAGCACTCTTGCGCTGAAAAGGACACGGGCGACGTGTGGCTGGCAGGACACGTACGGGCTGGCGGAGAGCGGGCCGCCGCCGCCGCCACCACCACCACCACCACCACCACCACCACAATGATCTGATCAGTTGCAGTTATCCCCTTTCCTTTGGGTTGAGTTAACAGGGAAGAACGGCATTCAGAAAAAAGCCGCAGCATTCCTCCGACAATGCCTATGTCTGTATAGCATAAACAGATGGGAGCTCTTGGCCACGCCGAGTCCCAGCTTAACGTTACTTTTGGATCTATTGTTTTTTTATTTATGGCAGGCTGCTGCTGTGTTGGCATTTTTGGACTTGTTGAGGATTCGATGCAAAATCCCCCAAAAAAAGAAAAAAAAGGAGAAAGTTACCAAACCGCCGACTGCTAATGATAACACAAATTACAGCGGACGTTTAATATAACAGGTTTCCCGCTGAGTGTTGAAATACACCGTGGAAATGGTTCGTTTTGTTGATCCTTTTCTGGCTCTCCGTCCTTCGGTAGACAGTTTTTCTTTTTTTTTTTTTTTTTCTTCCTCGCCCGTCTTTGAGCCATAAATAACTGCCTCCGTCCCGTTGGCTATCAGACCATAACCTTTCCTTCTGCTCTGCTTGTCATTCCTTATTTATCGGGATTCACAATGTGCAAAGACTCGCTGACCCGCTGCTTACGTAGATGGATGAAAATCAAAGACATTCAGCCGTGGCTTGCTTTGATTTCACCTCGCAAATATCAGGAGTCTGCCTTATGGCTTAAAAGAGAGAGAGAGAGAGAGAGAGAGAGAGAGAGAGAGAGAGAGAGAGAGGGAGAGAGAGAGAGGGAGAGGGAGAGAGAGAGACAGCAGCGTGTCTGCTGCCGCAGGGGGCGTCAGGGTTCAAAGCAAGATGCAGTGAGTGTGCTGATGGACTCCTAGATGGTTGGGAATCCAGAAGAAGAGTGAAGCAAAGTATGGCGGCCTCCTTTTCAGAAAGCCAAAGAACCTTGGGGTTATGGACAACTGATTAATGCGGGTTCGTCCTAAAAGATAATATCAAGCTTTGATAATACGTTGGTTACCCCCCCCCCCCCCCCCCCCCCCCCCCCCCCCCCCCCTGGTTCCCCCCCCCCCCCCCGCCGCACCTCTCTGCATCGGAATGAAATTGCTTTTTTAGATTGGAAATGTTCCCCACGCGCGGCTGCACACTGAGACGCGGCGGCGGGAGGATGAGTGTGGGAGCGCCCTCACGCCGCCGTCACCTCATATATATTTCAAAGGACCAGGTTCGATAAAATCGTCCCCGCTATCACGCACCCCGGCAGCCAGGATCTCCCGAGGCCTTTTCACCCCCCCCTCCAGCAAGCGTCCGGCTCCCCCATTTCTGTCACAGTTAATGGACCTACCACATCGCTAACTCGCTCCTGGAAAGGAGGACGACAAATGATGGAAATGGAAATGCCACCGCGTTTGCTTGACGGACATAAAACTTCGTCCACCTCGTCTCCGTCTGCCCATCCGCCTTCTCAGTTCCCTCTGACTGCACCGTCAACTCCGAAGCGAAAAGCAATTCTCTGGCGGTAGTTGACCGCCGACCGAGCCGCTTTCCGGAGGAATCCTCCGCATTGATGTCGCACAGCGACGGTGGCGCGTTTTTCCTGCCGGCTCCAATCTCTCTTTGGAGCACAGGTTGAATCCAGCAAGCGTCCGGCTCCCCCATTTCTGTCACAGTTAATGGACCTACCACATCGCTAACTCGCTCCTGGAAAGGAGGACGACAAATGATGGAAATGGAAATGCCACCGCGTTTGCTTGACGGACATAAAACTTCGTCCACCTCGTCTCCGTCTGCCCATCCGCCTTCTCAGTTCCCTCTGACTGCACCGTCAACTCCGAAGCGAAAAGCAATTCTCTGGCGGTAGTTGGCCGCTTCCGGAGGAAACCTCCGCATTGATGTCGCACAGCGACGGTGGCGCGTTTTTCCTGCCGGCTCCAATCTCTCTTTGGAGCACAGGTTGAAAGTCAGAGTTGTCAGAGAACTCCCGTCCCACGACGATAAGGAGGAAATGAAGAGTCGAGAGCGATGGTACACGGACACAAGTTACAGCACCTCTGTTTTCGTCTTGACTCCTCGCGCCAAAGCAGCGGCATGCGTTTCTCGGCGCTCTCCGAGTTATCGTTCGTTACACCAGGCCTCGCCGAGGTTTTCCTGTGGAGCACGACATGTCAGTCCCGTGCGCAAGACGCACCAACCAGATTAAGCCTCTTGGTTTCGTGCAAAGCCATACTTAAGAGAGCCTGCGTAAGGCATCACTTTCTGCTTTACCACACTCGTGTTTCTCCGTCGTTTTTTTTTTCCATGCAGAAGTGATTTGGCCCTCAGACGTGGGCCTGAACTGGCAATTATCTAACAGCCAGAGCAGTGTCCCTGTAATTCCTTTAAACCATCCAGGATCCAGAGACATGCAGGGAGGTCTTCCTCTGTCACATACATCAGGCAAAAGCCCCCACCCACCGCCCAACCAGCACCGCCTTCTCTCTCCATTTCACCCACACACCCATACACATGGTTTCACTTTGGTTGGACACTTTACATATGTAAAAGCTGAGAGCTCATCATCATAATGTACAGTTACGGCGATACCCGTAAAACAGACATTGTACCCTTTATTTATATTTCACTCTATAAATCTGTCCGAATTTGATTCCCCTTAATCAATGACTAAAGCCTCGTACCATACTGATATTTGTATCTGCGCGCCATTAGCAATGAGGCCAGGTCACCTGGGTAGGTCGTCAGCAGTTAACTGCACTCAGCCGTGTTTGGAATTATAATTATTTCATTTCACAGTCAATATTTTTATATTATTTTCAATAGATTTTTATGTGGCTCCAGCAGAAAATAGCCTTATTTTATCGTCTGTTTTGAATGTGTTTTGAACAGAGTGTGTAAGCGTTGGGAAAAATGCACTGCCGAAGTATAGTGTTTTGTCGGTGGCGAACTCTGACTGAGAAAGGAGTTTGTGAATTTTGGTACGTGTGGTCAGGGAATGCATTTTATGTGAAAGCAATGAAAAATGAATCACAGTTTGCTCCACATAGACGTCTGTTTCTCAGCCTCTGTGAAGACTTTAGACAATTTCACTTCAGTTTTGAGCAACGCTTGTTAGCGATTGAAGATAAAACTTTAAAGGATCACTTCTGAATAGTTCATCAAACAATGCTGTGTGTATGTAATGTCTTGATGTAGAAAATATTGGTCTGCATTAAATTTTGATTTCGAATTTCTGCATGTACGTATCGTTCGTTTAATCATTTGCTTCGTAAAATGCTGAAAGCAAATGCTCAATGCTCTTTGTTTGAAATGTTAAGAGACACACAAGGTAACTGTCGAGTACAGAGAAGCGGCTCTACGGGCACATAACACAAACCGTGAGAAAATCGTAATCTAATCGACGTTTTCTCTTATTATCACTTTTATCTTCAAGGCAAGGGTTTGGGGTTTTTTTCTCACGGTAGAACACTGCAAGAACTTGCAAAACGTTAATGCACAATAATCCAACCCAAAAGGGAAAAACAGCATTGACTCCTTCGTGTTTTGATATTTCATCAGTCCTATTGAGTTCCATCAAACCCTGTGCCGGTTGCTGAGTTGAGTTTAATTAATTCCTGAAATGTGTTACATCATCGTGTCCTGCTGCTGTCTTGTGAAAGGCTACATTGAAGTTTGGCCTGACAGATGGGGGCCTGTCTATTGAAACAGTCCTGAATCAATATGCAGTGGGCCAGGCTACTTTCCTTTGTCAGTGGAACACATACAATTATTCTTTGCTTCGGGTCTCTTACGTCTTTATATTGTGCAACCTCCTATGGAAGGGAGTCCAGGAACATTTGAAAGGTCATCGAGTGGAGGAGTTTGATTATAACATGATATATATTCCTTTTGGAAATTAAAACATGTTTTGTTCATCATAAAATTGATGATCCAGTCTCGAGAAGTCTAATGACACACAGATGCTGATGTTATTCAGCTGGAAAGGGATTCTTTTTTTCTTGGTTTGCTCCGTCAGTCTTTTAAAGAAGTTATTTTGCAATGAGACAATCACAAAATAATTGCTGGCAAAACAATTACATTTATTTCTGGACAATGCACTTAATAGAGACTGAAAGATGGACTTGTATGATCATGCACCGAGAGCCCTCTACTGGTCACTATGAGACCTGCTACCCTGGTCCAAAATCAATCGAAAAACAATAAGTGCAATGACAGTGTGAGGCCTCACACGAGCCAATGTGATGAGCATGTCACATTTTCTTCATATCCGCTAAGGGAAAACTCTTTCCCTCTTATTATTTAATCAAGAAAGTTATCGCTTTGATGAGAGGTTACCTGCACTCTGATAGAATGCAGTCTCGAGACTGACAAAAAATCAATGATTTCATCTGAAGGCAGCTTACTTATGCTTTTATACACAATTGGGAATTCTCTGCCCATTGGTTTTCTTTTCAATTAACAGAAGTCAAAGCACAGACGTGCCATTTTGTTTTATGGCTGCTGTTTCCTGCAGCTGTGATCATTGACGTTAGGGGTATTAATACCAGACTCGTACAACAATAAAAGTTTTGCAAAAAATAATTCACAGCACAATGAGTAGTTTTACAGCAATGCCAGAATATTTGATGTGGTCGTGGAGTTCCCTAATTATTAGTCTACCTAGGGACAGGGTAGACCACATCAGCCAGAACCATCATTTTTACTGTAGGAGGAAGATGAGAAATACGACGCGACTGATTACAATGTTAAATTCATTATGGAGCTGAACCCTGGGAGAATTAAGTCATAATGAAATTACCATTTATGATTATGTTTTTTTTTTATGATTTTCAGGAATGGTGTCGCCTACCTGGACGTCAATCTGAGGACCACCTCCATATTACCGACATGTGTTAGTGGCAGTAAATTAACCAAAAGGGTTTTTGATTTATCCGTCTCCTGCTGTAGTGCGCATGCGCTTGGGCTCAAACCCA
Source organism: Colistium nudipinnis (assembly GCA_016785305.1). Taxonomy (NCBI): domain Eukaryota; kingdom Metazoa; phylum Chordata; class Actinopteri; order Pleuronectiformes; family Rhombosoleidae; genus Colistium; species Colistium nudipinnis. The sequence goes on from JAFBJU010000762.1 coordinate 227,011, forward strand.
ACCACATGCGTTTGGCTGACAACTTCGTCATTTACCCAGAGCAAGCAAGAGCAGGGGCGGAAGTGGAGCAGCGTTTCCTACAAATTAAACCGAACTGGGGCGTATTTTGTAAATTAATCATTAATCATCAAATAAAATACATATAAATCCACCAAGGACGAAGCAACTTAATTCTCCCGCTTTATCAAGATACAATGAATAAACATTCAGTGGTGTGCAATAATGGGAAAAAGAAAATCCGTTATTGTCCCACATTTGCGGCATTACCGCAGCAGAAGTAGTCATGCAAAAGAACCAATCGGTACAAAAAATATAAATAAACTAGACAGTTGTGAAAAGGAAAATGACATTTTTATCTGTCATATGGTCAATGGTCATGGATTATTTTTCGAAATAGGCCCAGCCCTTGTATTACATGCTGCATTCTCTTGGACAGCGGTGTCGCCCACACTGTGTCTCGGAAGGCTTTATGTTGAAAGGCTGAGCGGAAGTGGTGTTTGTGATAGCACGGGAATTGACCTCAGTGTGGGGCCGACGCTCCTCCAGTGGCGGCAGCGGAGCATCACAGCGCGGGTCCTCCTCCGTGTTACCGGCTCGGTGAAGGCGTGCGGTGCTCCACACCGTGTCTCACACACACACACACACACACACGCGCGCACACACACGCACCAACACACGCTCACCCAACATGGGTTAGAGAGCACGGCGAGCCGCGGATTATCCACTTTGTTGCACTTCCAGCGAGGAGGATGGAGGCAGAAATGGACTTGTGTTCGCAGACATCCTGACAAAAGACGGGAGGACCGAGAGGGAGAGGAGACCGGGAATATCTGCCTCGCTTTGCGTATCTCTTTCTTTCTTTTTTTGATTTCAATTTTTTTGTAATTATTATTGTAGTTCTATTCCCCCGCGCGTGTGCCACAAAGAGCGATGTTTGCGGAATTGCTGTGCGGCGCCGTGGCTCTGGTCCTGTATGTCAACACTCTGGGCGCCGATTTCTGCTACGATGACAGGTACTTGGGTGAATGAGTGACATCCAGCTCCATGCTAGGAGCTGCCTGTGTGTGTGTGTGTGTGTGTGTGTGTGTGTGTATGTTTGTGTGTTCGTGTGTGCTTACCTGGACAATGCTGGGCATCAGGTGTAGCACTATTCTCTGTTTATTCAATGGCGTTGAACTCATGTGAGCTGAGCTTCTTTATCAACAAACCCACCCAGTAGCTTTTCTGAAAGCTAATATCAACAGACCAGTGGAGAAAGATTCTCCAAAGAGCTTTCAGGTGATTTCCAATATTCATACCTCTGTCTTTGCAGAAAAAAAACGTGCCTTACTTAAAAAAACAAAACAAAACAAAACAAAAAAAAACTATCCTGCTGACACTTGTGTGCTTTTAGTGACTAATACAGTCATTGAGTTTGGTGGCTACCTCTGTAATCGTACACATCCCTGCATCATTGTGTCGCATGTTTTCAACATCGCTGAAGATGTCCACGGGCTGCTTTAAGTTAAAACTCTGTTGTGAATAGTCAGTATGCTCAGATCCCCCAGTGCAAAGTGCTGCAGTCTCCAGACTCTGGACTTTTTTTTTCGCAGTGCTGCCTTGTGCTGAGCAAATAATTGATCTCCGGAGAAGAGATGCACTGTGTCTCCTCGCTCTGCACGGCAGGGGTTCCTCTGCCAAACTTGCCCAATACGTGGAGCCTGCTGGAACTTTGAAAAGAGCATTTTTGTCTTTATTCTTTATTTTCTCTATAAATATCCTGTACATTTCCGTCCGCCTCTAGAAACCATCGTTGCACAGGTTTCAGCCAATGCGATGCATTACACAGAGCTGGCCTTTTGATATTTGAGGGGCCGGGTGGCTGACCGTGCCCCGGGCTCATTTATGCTTCTTCCAGGCCTTGATGTAGGTCAGAGCCACATCATCACTTTCCTGCCATCGCTGAATCATATCCCATATTTATTATAGCTCATGAATGTTGACTGATACCGAGTTTATATTTGCAATTACAATAATATAATTATATACGCCTGCCAAGAAGATAATGCCGTGGGGCGCATGTTGGAAAGTACTGTATATGCTTTGTTTGAGTATGGTGTATGTTTACATATAATCTGTTGTGTAACCAATGGGCATATAGCTTTGTGAGGAAACAATACATTAACATCCTCCACATGGACTAGTAGTGCATTTCCTTTACAGCTGTGCCGACAGCTCTGTGTAAAGGACACTCCCTGTGTAACACGTACTCCGAGGCCTTGTTTTTAACTGAAATTCTGTCGCTTTTTCCTCACCATTCTGCCGTTGCACTTTGCACTCGGGTCAGGTGATTCCGGCACTGCTGTGCAAGAAAGATGGGCGTTTTGTGTCCATAAACATGTCAGGGAGTGGAAGCACTGTAGTAAGGTGAGACGCCGCCGCTGCCGTTCCACAGTCGGCTGCGTGCGTCGCTGCTGGAGAGCATCGGAGCCGAGTTGAAAACCCGAGACACGCAGCCAAACTCCTAATAACTCAGTGAGGAGATGTTAACACTTTGTTATTTATTACTGCACAAGGTCTGGCCCAAGTTCATGCACATCGCTCATGAAACAGATGAATGACAGCCACGGCTTTTAAAAGAATTAAAAAAAAAAATCTCTGACATGTTTGTTATTTCAGGCTCTCCGGTATCTCGCCCTATCTGTTTTATACCACCATATGCTTGGTTCAGGCAGGCAATTAGCAGCCGTCCCCCCCCCCCTTCGGGCTCCACTGATGGAGGGACAGAGATAGAGGGAGGACGGGTGCTATAGGCATGTTTAATGTTGCTAAGTGAAAGGGTCCTGGCCACAGAGACTAATCTAACTTGCTAATGCTGTGCTTGTGTAGAAAACAAGGTGATGGCACTTGCTGAGGAGCTGACATAATGGAAAGTACTGGATGTTTGTGTGACAATAAATCAAACGGCGACAACTGCTTCACCCTGCAGCCCCGTAGACTGGATTCAGTTGAATTGAGAATCTGAAAGTAATTTCTGGAACGTTCTGATAGTGTTTTTTATTTATTTATTTATTTATAAATGTTTATGAAGAGCATTTTTCTGCTCAAAAACAACCACATACGTATATTTTCAAAGTTTCACTTAGTGTGCATTTAAAAGAAATAGAAGCTCATTCTTTCCTCGAACGCTCATGATAAATAGTAGCAGAGGAATTAATTATGGATATTTTCTCACACTGCAGCACAACACAAGACAGATTGTGGCTCCCTTTTGCTTCTAGCTGTGTAACTAATCCATGACTTCAGTAGTGATTCAAATGTGTAGTTTGGGTGCTTGTCTCGAATACAGAGCTGGCTTTAAAAATAAAAAAATATCCTGAGAATCGATTGGCTGATAGGCATGGTATGGCGCTGGAATGTGTATTGATTTCGCTGAGTTGTTGTCATGGTAGCTTTCCGCGTGTTCTTGGTCATGTCCGTCTTATCTAAGGTGTGTTCAGTGGTTACACAATAATCCAAGTAAACATTGCACTTTCTATACATAGAAACCAGGGTCATCGGGAGGGGACAGAAAAAATAAAATAAAAAATTAACATTTTTTATCAGACGTTCTATCTTACAGGCATGAAAAAAAAAAAAAAAACATGTAAGGAAATTTTTCGGACCCCTCCCCGGGTAAAAATGACAGCCTGGAAGCTGCTGCACTGTGCCAGATCCCCCCGGGGAGCTTTTCCTACGTCTCCCTTGGACACACTCATCATTAGCACACACACACACACACACATCTTTGACACCTGCTCGGGAAAATGGGAATCGTTCATCATGTGGTTCATATCTCTGCTGCTATAATCTACAGTGAGAGCTAAGTGAAGGAATGGCAAAGCGCAGATAAATGTCAGAGGAGAAATACCGGCACAATATTCTGTGACTTGCACTTAGCCTGCACGCTGGGGGCGGGCAACAGCTTTGTTGGCTCGATTGCATGGTGGCAACATTTATATCGGGTTCCTTGAAGTTTCGGAATAAAAAGCCTCTCGTGCCACTGGTCAGCATGGGTGAAGGGGGGCAGCAGTGAAGCCCGAGAGGCGGAGCGCGTTTTAATCCCTTCGACAGTTGAAAGGTGTTTTGAAGGTGCGCGGCTTTTCCACTCAACGCAACGCACGCTGGCTCTGCGGATTGCTGTTCCTCAATCTGTGGGCTGATGGATGTGATGAACTGCAGCCACCTCATTCCTCTGCCCCCAGTCAATGTCGTCAAGGTTTGAGTGTGCGCGCGGACGCGTGCGCGCGGACGCGTGCGCGCGTGCTGAAGGACACGCCGCATCCCCCCAGGTCGTGGGTGATGATTTATAATGCTCAGACACTCGGCGGAGGCGAGTCGCTTCATCGCTCCATGCCCTGAAAGCTTTATTAGTAAATACAGTGTTGTCGTCCGCTCCGTTTTGATGACGACAAGAAAAGCCGCGCACATTGCGGATCACACTGAATCGTTAATTTTTGGTGTATATTTGTTTCTCTTATGTTTGCTTCATCTCAATCATTTGTCCTACTGTGTTGTCAAGTTGTCTTTACTATGCACTTCACTCCGTGTCCCAAAGACGCCGAAAGTCTAATTCCAGCCTTCACCGAGCTGTTGTCCTCAGTATGAAGACCACGTGTGGTCCCTGTCAGGTGGAAACCACTCGGTGCTGGCCTAGCTGGAGCGTTTTGGACTCTGTGCCTCTGGCTGTGCCCTCGAGTGTCTCTTTCTTGGCACCGTGCGCCGCTGCACTGATGTGTAACCCTACTCTCATGGCCTATAGTATAAGATGGGCTGGTTAGGGTTGTGGTTATGTTGAGGGCCCAAGGGCGGCAACCCAGCAGTCTGAGCATCTCCACTTTTTCCCCAGTCAGGGTTTCTCTGTCTGCGCCCTGTAATTAGAGCCCTGCCTGCAGAGAGAGGACTCACGGCATTGGTTTGGTGGACGTAACTGCTCCGCTGTCTTTCCATCTCTCTCTCCCTCTCTCTCTCTCTCCCTCTCTCTCTCTCTCTCTGTCGTTCTATGTCTGCCTTTCCTACCCCCCAAAGCCATTCAGGCCGCCAGCTCCCGTCAGCCAATGACTGCCTCCAGATGGTCCCGTTTGGTGAGGAGTTTAGGGTTTTTCTCCCTCCTGCAGTTTGAAGGGCAAGGTTTTGAAGTGGATTTGAATGGAAGATGTTGTGTTTGCTCATAATTGCCGGGATGGAGACATCAAAGTTTGCAATGACACAGACAGTGTGCGTAATAGTCAGCAGACATGTCCCAGAGACATAAGCATATACATTATCTTTTTTTTTAGTGGCTGCGATAAATATGTTTTGGATATCTGTGAATCTAATGACTACGTGTATCGTGAAAAGGGGAATGCTTGAATTACCTCCCCACTGTGCACTAACCCTCAGCTCTACATTTTATAGGTAGGTGTTTTGGTTGTAAAGCCTGCAATTTCTTCGTTTACTGTTTTTTTTTTGCCTCAGAAGTGATGTGCTGTTTGCAGTTTATTTCCACTGTATGCAAAAACAGTCCACAACTAGTTATAGTAAAGACTGTAAAGCATATAGCAGATAAAAGCAAACGTCAAAATCTTAGCTAGAGTAGATTGGATGTTAGACGTTCACAGTTCACAGCCAAAAACACTACACTTCATGGAAGTTTATATTAATAAACATCTGTTGGATATGTAAATAGGCAATTATCTGCTTTCATGTGCACCAACTCAGCCTAAAAGGGTTTTGTTCACATTTTGTTTCTGCTGTTTCCCGAGTGGCCAACAAAACAATTTCGAGCAGCTTTCAAATGAAAGTCAAAAATATATCTCTATCAAAAAAAAAAAAAAGATAAAAATGACCGATGACCAATTGGATAGAGGCTGTTTTGGTTGTGGCTACTCGAGCCCAGAAAAATCAGCTTGGTTTTCACCACGGATAAAACAGATCTCATTTTCCAAAAGATAGACGATGAGGGAAGAAATAGTTATTTCTGCTCTTGCCACAAATTAAGATAATCACCTCCGGGCAAGATGTATTTATGTCAAAAAATACCAGAAATGAAATGTCCCGACAGTTGTTTTAATTGACCCACAAAACCTCACAGAAATTCTTGAACCTTTTTGGAGTCTTGAATAGGGGGCATTTAATCAAAAGGAAACAGCTGACTAGACATATTACTCCTGTTTCTCCCTCACTGTCATCAGGCCCAGAATAAGACTTCATAATATTGCATCTTAGTTGTTGAGTTTCACCTCGTAAACGTCAATTGAAAGTGTTGGCCCGTGTGCTGCATCCTGTGTGGTGAAGGCAGAGAGGAAAAATCCGAAATACCTGCATATTTGGAAAATGTGTTGCAGAGATTAAAGTGTTAAGTGTTTTATTGGTGCACTTCCTAACTAACTATGGACTTCTTTCCTTTCTGGGTCACCAAGTCTCTCAGTGACTGCCAAAACTGCTGTTGCAATTCATTTATGTTTTTTTTTCTTTTTTCCATGAAAAACTGCGGAAACATCAGTAACCTTTCGTCTACATGCACTTCATATGACTGTCTGCACGTTAGCCATGTTAATATTTTGGCCGGCTCTGTCTAATCACAGATATAAGTATTAGCCTATATCTTAGTGGATATGTGACAAGGACCTGGTTTGCAGGAAAAAAAACAAACATCTCTTGATTTCCTCACTTTTACAATTAAACAAAGGTTGATTTTTTTTTGTATGATATTTAAAAAAATAACATGATATCTAGTCCAAAACATTTAGTTTATTATAAACTGGTTAGAACATACACTGCATGCACTGTTGTCCAAAGCTGATTTGTGCGCAAACAATAGCATTTTGTGCTGCTGACTGTGGTGGCACTGTTTTTCCACAAATCCCAGTAATCCCGAATGACATTTCACATAAGAAAACCCTGCTCTGGTGACGCCACTGGACGCCCGTAACCTCTAGGTCCAGATGGTGTCTAGACTCCTGAGAAACATGAGACGTGCGTGAATCTTAATTACCTGTGATATCTTGATGTGGAGGTTATCACACAGTGAGGAGGAGGAGGAGGACGAGGAGAAGAAGAGGGCAGCCTATGCCTGGCCTCGCTTTGATTGCCCAGGCAAACTATGCTATCTGCCACTGGACAAAACGGAATACGCGTGGCAGCGCAGGGGGAAGCTGAATCACTCCGGTGATTTCCTCCGCTTCAGCTGATTGTCATTTGTGAAATGCTACAGCGGTGCAGCGCTTCATTACTGTGGGACTAAAAGCAGCTCGTGAGCGAGTCGCCATGCCCTCGCCGCTCTCGCCAGGCCACAGCAAGCTTCTTCAAAGCTGCATTAATCAGGCTCTGATGCTTTGTAATCACCCGCCTGGTATGCGGCGGGTGGAGGAATGGGCCATATGTAGATGTCGGCTTGGTTGCCTGGTGGTGGATTGAGGCATTAGAGATCGCCTGTGCTGCGCTGCACAAGGCGTTAACCTTAGTCCTCTCTGGATAGTCTCAGTGCTCCTTGCCTGGCTATTTAATTAAAAGCCAAAAGATTATCTCTTCCGGTACGTCATGTGGTTCTAGCAGCATATGCGCAAACAGTGCACCACTGCTGTGACTCTCAAACACACACACACAAGCTGATAATAATCGCATTAGATGGGAATAATACTAGACTGAATGATCGACCAAGTGAATCCTTTACGTGGCCCGTGTCGTGTGGCAGACATTGTGCACGTCTACTCAATAATGTGACAAAGCTACCAAAAGCTACTATCGGTCAAGATCTGCGATCACATCTGCTTGTGGCACCAACAAAACAAGATCAGTCGGATCCAAACACTATGATTTGTGTGGCCTACCAGCTCTGTGTATTCTTGTGAACAACGTTTTGAACAGGTGTAGCGATTGGTGAAGGCTTGTTATAGGCTATGCTCCCGTCATTAGACACGGGTCTCAAATAATTTTGAGTCTACGGGGCTAAGTTGTTAATGGGTCTAGACAAGGGTTTGGATTTCGAAAGGCTAATGCTGGCTGATGGCTCTTAAGCCGTGGCCACTCTCGGGCTCTTGGCCCTCTTCATATTAATGGGATTAACGGGACTGTGGACGAGAGGGGGCATGGTGTGTAAGCAGAGAACCCAAAGCCATTAGGAACAAAAACTTCTCTGTCCCCCATATCCAGCAGGGATGCTCTAGCGTGTCCTTCTCAGTGAGGAAGAGGAGAAGGTTACCCCTCTTCGCTGGGCCTCCCCATCTCTGTGGCCTTATTCCCTGACCGGGAGCACTGGCTCGTTTCGATAAGGTTATGACACAAGTTGGCCGTTTTCGGGGGTGGAAATGCCTTTGTCCATTGTAAGTAGAGGTTACTGTGTGGTCCCTCTGTTCTCCCCGGGCCCAAAGAGGGAGGCCATTTGTCACCGAACAGAGGGGGAATTAAGCCCCGGTTGTTTTGGCATGCTGTTTATGAAAGACAAAGAAACAAGACCTCAGTGTTTGAGTTAAATTGCTGCCGTTTTGCGGACCAAACCTGTCGGAACCAATTGTTTGAACTTTCCAAGCGCTAACGGAGTGGAAGATGATTCCCCATCAGTGAGCCAACAGTAGCCAGGAGCCAGTTCAACTTATTAGTTTTGGGTGGCAGGGATTATCGCTAGAAAGATGATCCATGCGTTAATGTGTTTGGGGAAATGTGGCCTCACACATTGGAGGTCGGAATCTAGCCCTCTTGTCTTTTGGTTGGCCGAATTCTGGTCTGTCGGTAAATGAAGCATTTCATGTCACGTTTCATTAGAAGCTACATGTTACAGATGAAAATGTGAAATTTCAGAGCACATTTGTCACATCCACGTATCGGTGTGGTTATGCTGAAGAGCTGGAGATTGCATTATCCAGTTATTTTGCACAACAACACCATTTACTGGATTCATTCTCAATGCATTGTGTGTATTTCATTTTCATTATAGTCAGTTTCTCCTTATACTGTTTATGTAGGTATGTATGCCTTTATGAAACTGAAACAATTGTTGCTACTGTAAAGCATTCACCTGCACGGATCGCTGCTCTTTTTTTTCTTTTATCTAGCACAGGCTGACAAGCCCGACTTAATCTAAACCTTATCTTAATCTTTGCCCCATTCTTGTCAGATCTATGTTCCTTAGAGCACACACACGTGTTGGACTTACTCTGGCTTGTGTCACTATCTTGGTTAAAGTGGTTTTGAGATATAATTACTGTATCCGCTGTTTCCTAAGTGTGGGAGCGGAGTCAGATTCAGCTTAGCATGGCCTGTGGTCTGGCCAGTTAAGCCCCTCTAGGTGAGCTGCTGCTCCACTCAGCCCTGAAATATTTGGTTATTATACTTTCGTCTGATACGGACTGATCAGGCGTGTGTCCTGGTGCACTTTGTTATTTGTGGACCTGCAAAAAAAAGCTGACGGGACACGTTTACGCCTGTAGTAGTTACCTCCTCCCTCTCTCCGCTCACTTCCTATCTCCGACCAGACCACAGAAGCGGAGGAAGAACATCTTTTCACAAGCTGCCCTAATTGATACTGTCGAGGCCTGGGAACCCAGTGCGTGGTTTTAGCTCTCTGCGAAATGCGTGCAGGGCACAACAGCCTGCTGTATGCCACCCTCTGGGACACCACAGGTTATTTACAACCAGACAGGCAGTCTCGCTCAGGTCCTTGCATAGTTTCATTTAAGTACGTTAAAAAAATACCCACCGCACTTCGATGGGACCCTTGCCAAATCTGTCATCAAATAGTAACACTGAGAGAGGGCAGGAGTTGATTCCAATCCAAAGCTGTGAGCTCAGTCTTAGGGGGTTTTTCACGAAACGGCTATGTGGGATATGACAGAATGAAAGCTACATGGATACAATAATATGTTAGATTTCTTCTGTTGTTGTTGCCCCGCCCCCTTTTTTTCTTATTTTACTTTATCTTCAGAAATGTATAATGATAACATGAACAAAAACCTTATTAAACAGCACATTTGAAAACACAGTGGAAAAAAAAAACAGAAAGCAGGCTTGAGTCTCTGCAGGCCATAAAACAAACGAGACAACAAGGCCAAACAAAAATCTGGACAGATAAAAGGTGGAACAGAGAAGACAAACAGTAAATGCGAGGAATTAAGGCTGTGAGCTGACACATTAGGGGCTCTACATTTTCGTTGTGTAACTTCGGTGCAGACCCCAGTGTGCTTTAAATCTGTCTCATTAAAATCTTTAAATGGATTCTGAAACAGACAGGAAGCCATTAAAAGTGTGACCTGGTGTTTTATGTTAATACTGGCAACAAGTCAACATGCTACTTTATGTCAACGTAATAGGCAGGAGAGGGACTTTTGGGTTGTGCCAGAGTGGAGGGAGTTGTAGTAGTCAGGTCTTAAATAAATGCATGGATGACTTTCTCCACACCAGCGTGTGGGAGTGTTAGTAATGGTTAGATTCAATTTTTTACCGTAGGTAACAGGACTGGACGTCTTTTTTTTGATTGACAGATTCAACCATTTTTTATCTGAATGTGAATTGATGAGTTGCAAAAGGATTAACCCATCCAACAGTTACTGTCACTGAGACAATCTGAATCATCTGCAGTTAGACTTTCTGGGTCACTAAGTCCCAGGGTGGGGTATTTCCGTGCGTTGTTCGCATAACAATAAAAAGATGGTGGCCATTTGATGATTGAATGAATTGAAGGCTTTTCATCAATGTCGGTACATAAGGGACATGTCTATATATTTATGGGATTGCGTTTGTGGAACATTACTAAATCCAATCAAATGCATTTTAAATTGACTTCTTCTAATGTAGCTTGTCGTGGCTTGGTAGGGTAGACGAGTACGACAAGGGAAAAGCTTGTTTTGCATTGTATTTCACAGAGAGAGCCAACTCCCCGCCCCCCCCCCTCTCTGTCATCTGGAATGAAATCACACCAGTGACAGATTGATGGAGTCATGGTGGTTTACAGGCTTGATTTCAGTAGTTTATTTTGGCTGAGTGCTGACCCTCGGTATCTGTGGCCACGGTGTTTCTCATCATCTTTGACCTTTTGAATGTGTGACTTTCCCCCCTCCGGCTCCTCTGCCAAGTGAGTTCTTCCTCTTCGGCAGACGGTGGATACACACAATTGGCCCGAGTTTATTTTAGTTCCATGAAGGAAGTTGGGGTTGGGTTAGAAAAAAAGAAAAAGCGCACATCAGTTTTTTCCTTTGCAAGCCCATGAGGTTGGGAAGATCTGGGTAGAAAAGCTGTGGTCAGCTGGTCGGACAGAACAAGGAGACTTGTTCAATGTGCTCTCAATGACAATACATTCCTAATCTGAGAGAGAAAGGGGACAGAGCAAAGCTGGGGAGAGAGAGAATGAATAACTGATGGACAATTATGGCATTATACAGTATGAAAGTCAGATCACTGATGAAGTGCGACTGCGAAGGCCTCCAGGCCATCTTTGTCGGTGAGCGCACATTTTCCTGATTGTGAAACCCAGCTGCTAAGGGCCTTAGAGCATTTCGCAAGATGGGATGTCAAAAGGGCCCAAAACCACACCGGATCCCCCAAGTGGTTCCTCCAAACGTGCCCTCCCGACACGATTCCCCGCCACCACATGGTGGAAACATCAGCGACTGTTTTAATTAAGAAGCAGTCGAAGAGCAATTCATCCTCAGTGATGCCGAGTGGTGATGTTTTTTTGTTTTTTTTGTTTTTCATTTGCGTGAGTGACTGCTGGGGGGCGGGGGGGGGGCGACCCGCCAACCTTTAGGCGCACCACGCTCGCGACAGTTCAAACAAACTGTCACTCTGAGACTTGCAATCTTCTCTTACTCCGGAAGAAATTGAGAAGGTTGACCAGAGGGCACATTTTTGGCCTCATGGTCAGGCTCAATGTGTTACTTTCTGGAACTAAGCTCCATTATCTTGGAAGAAGACAAATTACACCATTTATACCAAGGGACTTCCCCAGGCGCTGTCAAGGAATATGTGAAATGATCTCGCCCCGCTGGCAGATTTGGTTCACTTATGAAAAGAAAAATACACCATCAGCTGTAAACACTAGATTAAACGACTGGTGCAGCCCTCTCTCCGCCTCCGCACAGTAAAGCCCCGAAACGTTTTCGTTAATGCAGTGCGTCACTCCACTTGATTGATGGGGCTGATGATTCCCATACATGACAGCCGAAGTAAAGCGGCCACGCCTCGGGTACCTGTCATTTGGGCTCATCTGCTCCGGCTAGCCCCGGCCCCTGTCGCTGGTGACAACAGACCATGCCGATGATGTCACCTTCTAAACTGCACATCTCGCAGCTTCCAGCTAGCGTCTATTACTGGGAACTCGTCGAGGGGTTATTGATTTTTTTTTTTTTTAGAGGATGAATAATCCACCGTAGTTTCCTGGTGAGCGCACAGATGGCTGGCCCCTTATTAGGCGGCTGAGGATTTCATTTATTCGTTTTTCGCATATTCCCTTATTGGAGAGCCCAATCATTCACTCTGTGAAATGTAAAATCCATAGTGGAAAACAAATGACTGAATATACGCCTATTGTACGGTCAAAGTAGCATACGTTTGTCTGGGAAAGGTTTTCTTTGTGCAAGTATTTTCTCTCCCAAAAAGGTGAAGTTGTATTCTAATGGCGGAGTGCGGAATGGACGTGTTATCGCAGGAGAAACGCAATTTTGCCGTATGTGTTACGTGATTTATTGCATGTGGCCAACAAGTAGAGATCCGACTTGGGTAGGAGATTATTGTGAATCTCACACTGCTGCAGGATATCTTGGGCCGTAAATCATGTGGATGAATGATGGATGGCAGCAGTCACGGTGAACAGATGAGTTGGCAGGACCCATGCCGGCATGTTTGCCTGCTCAATGAGCTTTTAATTTGCGGTAACGACTTGACATCAGCAAATTAGGGGTCTTAAAAAAATCACAAAATTACACTTAGAAGAGTCAAACAACTGTGTCATGTAACTATTTTCAATACGTCCTGCCAGAAGCCATAGTATTAGAGATGATAGAAACAAGTTTTCCACTTTTGTAAGATTGCGGAGCTACAGTTTCCGCCTTCATTAGTTTATTATTTATTTTTTGCAGTGTTTATTTGTCAAACACGAAAAATGATGCCTTGTTCTTTGTTTGGCTGTGGAGACACGTTTTTTTTTTTTTTTTTTAACAGCGTGATTACAGCAGGCTTTTGATTTCATTTTGTGTGTTTTAAACTAAAATGAAAACGTAGCCCAGACGAGAGATTTGGTTAAGCTATCTTTGCTGTCCACCACCTCCTCCTGTCTCAGTTATTCAAAAACAAATGTTTTGCCTGGAAATAAGAATATTTAGAATGGAACTTTGAATGAATGAAGCACAAACGAAGCGCTTCCTCGACAAGTTTTTGTCATCCCGACGGTCACCCGGCATGTTGCCACGGCCTAATAGGTTTACAATACACCGTCTGAGCGAGTATACTGTTGGAGAGAACATTTCCGAAGCTGTGCCATAATCACATCATCATCATTACAAATGATCTGATGGTATTTATTAAGAAGATCTCTGGTTTTCTTCATGAAAACTTGCCCACGAACTGACTGACAGCCATTCTTGGAAGAAATCAGTCCCTTTTTTGATTTTTTTCCTCACATGATGCATTTCCACTTGACCATAACCGTTCCTCCGCTCCATCTATCCATTATCCTTTCCCACTCTATCTATCAATTATCCTTTCCCACTCTTTAAGTGGTGTGGTTACGGCTGACATTGGGCGAGAGCTTGGTTTACCCTGCTTGCCAGCCTTTCACGGCAACAACAGGGTCCAGTCCATCTCTATTTCAATGTATTTTATCATTATGTTGAGACGAATCCTTGGCATGGGATAGGAAAGTGGCGAAAGGGATACGTTGGGGAGTGGAAACCGGAGCTGAAGAAAAAAAAAAACAGGTTGGCTGGTTAAACGCATGGATCTTAGTCCCAGTGTTGTCCACAATAATCCAAAACAGATTTTATGTTTGGATCTACCGGTTGTTTCATTTGAATCCTACGCCTATTACTGCAACAATAATATTGGCGGGGGCACCTCTTGTTACGTTTGGCTCTCTTTCAAAACCATATAACAGATGGTCGATATTGCGTGCTTTTCTCATCTAAACAGCAGCATCCTCAAAATAGATTTGGGATGAATTGTTTGATAACTGTAAGATTACTCTTCAAGCTATTTGCAGATTTGAATGGTGAATCAGGCGTTGCAGCATCGATGCCAGCATTCTTATGCAAGAATGATGTTAAGTATTTACAAGATGAAGGAAAAGTCACTATAATGATTTCCAGACTTATGGCTTCTTAAAAGGACACGAAAAGAACCTAAAAGTCCTGGTAAATGTGATCCTGATCCGAAAATGAATGCAGGACTTTGATTAATATAAATATGGGTCAAAACTGGTTTGATCTTATTGAAAAATGTATCAAAGAAATAAAATGCCCCAGCTGGTGATACATAGATAACACCCAGTTCTCGAGAGTCTTTACCCCAGCGCAGAAATAGTTTCTGACAGCTCTGAACCTTGATGCCAAGGCGTCGCTTATATATTCATAAGCCTTGGTGCTATAGTCCTGTAGATATTCAGCTTATACCATTTCCATATGTCTGCAGATAATCTGGTGGTTTTGACGATGTGTGAAGTAGAAGCATTAACCCGATATAAGGGCCGACTGCTCTCTCCATAAACGCATCATCATACACTGTTTATTACAATTAGGGTTGTCAGTCTGAGCCCACTTAGCAAACAATATGCATCCAAACACCGGCTGCAGTATGACTACAGCCGTACGCGACGCAGTTAAGAGCTTTCAAATTGTCAATCCAGAAAAGCCACTATGATGCAAGTTGAGCCGAGTGTGGTTCAGCCTTTGGCTGATCTTATTGGGAGCTTTATGCAAAAGCCAGCTTTACTTTTACTGGAAAACCTGCCTTGGCTTATTGCAATGACATGTGATGTGGTGGGTTGATCCGCTCCCCTCGTTTACCACTTTTATTTGTCAAGAAATGCAATTGCAAAATGTTTCGTCGGGATCTCATTGGCAAGAAAATCGAAGGTCAACCCGACCAATTTCTATCAACAGGGACACACAGTGTGTTGCATCATTTTAAAGCAGAAAAAGATGTAAATCTACCCGACCCCCTTATGGTGTTGCATAAAAAGGCTCGTTAATGAAGATAACCCTACAAACCAAGCCCATTCCGGTTCCAATAAGCATATTGCATAACATTGGAGGTTGAGGGGGGCCTGGTGCCAATTCCCAGGGACTTATCAGGTCATCGCAGAGTTAACATATATAAGAAATCTATTTCTCATGACAAATAGCTGAATTCCATCTAATAATTCATTCCTTTATTCACAACTGTGGAAAGCTATCCTGGCATATGGCCATCATCAGCTCCTCACCTTCATATACGAGCCTTGACAGCACGTAGTTGCTTGGCGATGTGTTTATTGCGGTTGGGACTGTATTTATTTAAGCGGGATATGAGCAGGTTTATTTGTGACCAGCTGCTCTGTTATACAGTAGGCCCAGTGAGATAATTGTGAGGTTTATGAGTGACAACAAACTGTGTTCAGCTGTGTTTACCTCCGGAGTCTTTGGTATGGCTCAATAATCTCTGTGTTTGTGTGGAGAAAGACAATGGATAGAAGTACAAGCTATTAACGCAACTTCTTTTCCATCCAGCTTTAGTCGTGAACAGCAATTCATGCACAACAACATGTTATATTTGGAAGTAGAAATTGTCCCGATTTTTCTTCATATTGCCCTCTCCTTATTGCTATTCGTGTCTCTTTACAGCATCCTTCACGGTGACAAGCAATGGCCTAACTGCAAAATGGCATCATTCAGGGTTAGATCAACACTTTAGACCATGTGCTTAAATCGTTAAATTTTGTGTTTTAGATTGTAAAAATATTCAGTTTGGGGTTTGGAGCTTTGTGGTTTTGAAGTAGAGGAACACAAAATTGACTGAACAGTGTTATTCCCCCAAATCTAAGCCTGCAATATAGCTACGCAGCAAAAACCTCGTAATTGATGTGTTAAAACCCCCCACTGGCGTGGGGGAAATTAGATGACAAGTACAGTCCTTAGGCATAGTTGAATGGAGGAAAAAAAAAAAGGAGGTCCATGACCCAGAGGAAGATCAATACTTTGCGTCGAGGGTCTGGAAATGGGGCTGCAGCTCTTTTGTTCTCATTCTGGCTTTTGCAATAACGAGACCGTTTTGCCATATTACACTTATCTCTGGGACACAGGCCATCCTTTTTTTCTGGTCATATGTGTGACCATGTGCTTATAGCCATTGTGTAAATGATATAAATCAGAGATTGTAGATAAAATGCAATTCCCAAAGGTAGATATCATATGCACATTTTGTTTGAATAATTAATAATGATTGATGTGTTGGGATAATAACGTCCATTTATTCTACCCAACTCATGTTTTCCTGGCGTAAGGCCCTCAAAATTGGTTCTGGATAGCACGAGAGAAATTGCAAAAAAGGAAGACGGACAATCTATGATTGTTTTTGTCCTAGTCTTGTTTTTCTTTTGTTTTAATGATCTGTTCGCCTGCACAGTACCCAAGGCTCATTGCACCGCGGTGCTTAGCAACGTCACCTTCCAAGTCAGCTAAGAAAAGCATACTTGGGATGGGATAATTGCAGGTACACTTTTCGAGTCATGAAAAATCCATGTGGAAGTGTTTTTCTTGGGGATTCAGAAGAAAATCCTCGGCCACAGAGTAGGCAGCTGAAGAGGAATGCCTCCTTTTTGCACCTCATAAACGTCTTTGAGCGCACCTTGGGTCTATCAGTGCAGGCCTTCCCTACAACCCTCAGAGAAGTCCCTGTGGGAGAACTTCAGCAAAGATGTCTGCTTTCACACGACGGACCCCATTCCTGCTGCCTTTTACGACGAAGCCCAAGTGTCACACAAGAATGACAGGACCTCACATCTACCCTTCGTTTTTGCCAGCAATCTTTTCCAGCTGGCATGACCGGCGCCACACAAAGTGCCCAAGGGTGTGTCTTTGCCACAAATGTGAAAATCTGGCCTGAACTGTTCGCCAGTCAGCTGAACTCGATGTGTGCACCGTGTGGCGAGGTAGCCCAGTTTTCGTGACTTGAATTTTTATCTGCTCCGGCTTTAAGAAAGCACCAGAATACCAGGCAGGGGTCTCCATTACTGCAAGTGATATCATTATTCTGCAGAGACTAACTTGCGCTCACTGCTACCTTTGGGCAATTCTGGTTGACTAAGAAACGATTCGATTCAGATTAGGTAGAACCCGAATGGGTGAAGCCCTTTATTCTCCAGAACGTGCACGTGTTAAGGGTGGTGGTGGTGAACGAGGGTGTAACAATGATCGGATTGTTTTGAAATGTGACTATACCGCACGCACCCGGTTCAATCTCAACGTATGAACTGGTCAAAGGCAATTTTTTGGGACGAACACTCGTCAGTTGTGAGTTGTGTGTTTCCAACACAAAAGAAGAAGTGAAAGGTAGACAAAGTAACATCTCATAACATTTTTGATAGTAAGACAAATGTTATGTGTTGCACCATGGCCAAAAGCAAATATCAAGGAGACAAGTGGGCTATTGGATATTTATTGGAAAAAAAAACATGTTTACCCCATACACTAATCCCGAATAGTGTAGGTACGGCTCACAAGGAGGCGGAAAGGAATCATTCCTTTCCTAATTCCCCGATTTACGATGGGTCAAACAGTACATCTCTATTCTGAGGAGTCTAATCTTCCTCTGAACTCTCGGATCAGACATACTAGCAGGTTCATATAATTAAGCCCCTCTGCATGCTCAAATCTGAATGGAGCTATATATATATACATTTTCCAGTCCGACACTTACATTTGTCCCGCCGCCAGTTGTTATAACAATATGCAAAAATCAGCATACCCTCACATCTGAGAATGGAGAGGAAAAAATTCGTTATTTCTGCTTCTTATATGAAAATGAATCAACTAGCAAAACAGTTAAACTGCTTGTCTGGTAGTCCTGCTGTGGACCATCATGCACTTCTATATCAGCGATAGTGATGGAATGTTGCTCATCATATTCATATTTCATCATTACTAATCTGCCCTTGGGAAACAGGGGATCACAAACCGGGGCCAACATAATTTATATGCAGCCCGCTGTTTCGCTCATTCCCCATGGCTCTGGTAGCACGAAGAATGTACACCTTCTTTCAACAGGTTATTTTTGATATTATGGCTTCCTCGCTCCCTTATGAGGAAATTGGGTTGACACAGTGAATTTCTTTCCATTTAGGCAGCCTTAATACTTAATGCTGTTTCGTCTGCCCTTGGGGCCCGCTGAGTACGCTTTGCACTTTTCTCGGCTGGCACACGCTCTCATTACCGCTGGAATAACTTCCCATGTTCATGTAGCGCAGCGAAACCTGATTCCCGAGACTCGAAATAGTTTGCGGGAGATTTAACATCCTCAGCCGTTGGGTGGAGTCAACGCTGCTTCCCACGAAGAGTCACAGAAATGGAAAACTGCCCAGCAGATGATTCAGAGAAACACCACGTGCAATTGTTAACAGCTATAAATATCTGGGATGAGAATAACATCCTCCATTGGCGACAGTGAGAGGAATAATGGGCAATCACAGAGCCCATTATTCCAGTGATACTATTTCAGCTATTTTAAATGCAGCCTCTCAAAACTGGTGGCGTCAGTAAATGCGGAATGGTGAGGTGAGCTGCAATATATTGATTATTTTATGTTAATACCAAAAACATTGATGAACAATGAAGAGTCTTAGAATATAAGTCCTTCTACCCTGGTTATGTATTTTGGTAAAACGTCCTCACGCTCAATCGAGTAATCACATGCAGTTATTTTGCCGGACGTCAGACTGATACTTGCTCAGGGATGACACAAGGCTTACCATTATTAGTGCTGGGAACTCTGATCATAACAATGGGATTGCAAAATATTTGAGACATCATCTACGGTGCGCCGAAGGAAATTATGTCTCACTCCCTGATGAGATCATCTATTTTCACCAGCAATGTGTCACGCTGCAGCCACCCGAACCGAAAATCAAATCCCAAACCGCTGGATAATGGGCCTTTGAATCCTTTAGGACTGTTGATTGCCTCTGTGCGTGGGGAAAAAAAAAGAAGCTATTTGAAGATTGAAAAAGGTAAAAGTTGTGTATTTGTATGCTGTGCATGCTGGCGCATGGAGTATGTGACCTTGCGTAATTGTTTTTGTGTGTGCTTTTTACGAGCCTGTACGGGCGATTTCCTAGCGAGAGTGCGCATTAGTGCCGGATTCCTCCAGGATGAGTCCGGCTATTTGACTATGGCTGCCTTCCAGTCTTCAGCCTAATAAGCATCATGTCTAACAGGTGGTCCATCAGGGAAGAACTAAAGGAATTACTGCGCTTGTCGGTAAATTCCCAATTTGACTATTTTTGTACCTGTATTGCAACTTCTCCCTTTAGTGAGGAAATTTAATCACATTTACATGTCTTGGATCAGTGATTGGCAGCATAAAAGGCTCTGATGTGATCAAACCAGTTCAGAAAACGAGGAAGGAAGAGAGTTTATTCACAGATTTTTTCGGAGAAGTTTCAGAGACTTTAACCTGAATTCTACTCTAAGCCGGCCACATGATCCCGCTATAAAAAAAAAAAACATTAAACGGGGACACAGTGTACGCAGCTGGAAGGTAAATGGCCATAAGTGTTATTTGCTTCCACATTTTGTGATTGTGCACAACACTGATTTATTGCATATTGCGAGAACCATACCTATGGTCAATACTTACTTCCCATGACCATCAATTTGCTGACTCTTGTTGTGCCAAGAAGTGACCATTCAAGTAATCCTGCTGCTTTACTTTGATTTTGTGATACCTGGATTACGTTACTCATTACATTTTTAACAGGTAACTTTTAACTGCCCTGGATTATTTAAACCCTCCCAACCTTGTGATATACAGTAACTCTCGCCTCCCGAGCCCTAATTGGATTGTTTTATCTTCATTACAGGGAACTGCAATTTCTTTTTACAGCAAGGTCCTTATCTCAAATTCCTTTTTATTGTCCTACGTTTTAAGGTTTAGTTGGGTTAATTACTTAATTACATCTCACATCGCATTACGAAACTATCCCAATTTATGCTTGTATGTCAGCCGAGAAAATAATAGATATGGGCGATGGAATTAAACAGAAACAGTTCTGTTCATTTAAAAGTTAAAAGTTTCCTCCTTTGATGTATTTCATTTTAGCGTTAGTCTTTCTGATAGGAAAACGAAGCAGGATGTATTCAGCATGAACAGCGCATGGCCTTTGTTTTGGGTTGAGCTCGTTACGCGGTGTGTTAGAATGTAAAGGCCTCAGGATGGGGTGGGGTACGTGACACCCCCCCCCCACACACACACACACACACACACCACCACCACCTCTCTCTCTCTCCTCCCCCTTTCCTCCTTTGCATTACTGCTGCAGCTGACTTTAAATGGAATCTGATTTGAAAGCTTGTGAATAATTCCCGTGGGGCTGTGGTTTTTAGGTCATCGTGCCATTACAGTTTGTTCCTGGCCCGTCTGAGGGAGGATATATGCATGTGTGTGAGTGTGTGTCTAGGTCTGGGCTGCTGGGGGGAGGGGGAGCGGGAGCAAGGCGGCGTTTCTTCGTCTGGTCGGAGCATTGCTGCGTCTTTCTCTCTATCTATCTCTCTCTCTCTCTCTCTCTCTGCTGCTGCTGTAGGTGGACACGCCCGACACCCCCCCCCCCCTCTCAGGCTTGACCCACAAATCCTTTCCTCTGGGCAACAAAGGGATTAAGGGAGAAATAGACTAATCTACTTCTGTGAATTTACTTATGCGCGGCGTTTGCCACTCAGGGCCCTGGCATTGGCCTAATCTCACAGAGCAAAAACCCTTTTTTAAGATATTGTTTGTATGTTCATTTCGTCATCCGTATTTGTGCATTTTCTGTGCTTTGAACTTTACATGTGGTGCAAGGACATAAACTTGTTCCAGTTCCATTCTAAGCAGCTTTGTTGTTTTTATTCGGGATATCTGAGAAAGAAAACTGGGCTTGTAAGGGGCCACCTGCAACAACAAATTACTCCCTAGTGTGTAGGAAACATCCAAAAGCAGCACTCCGGATGGTATTTGTCTTGATTTATTAATATTCCGCATATGCCTGAGGCCCGTGCATGATATATCTGCTGTCGGTGTTGCTATATGAAAAATGTACCTGTGTAAAAGGCTTCCCAGCCAGTTATATTCAGTAGCACATACCAGGAATGACAGGCCGTCACTTGGACAAATGCGCCGAGCGCAATTTTCGCCCCGGCGTGGTATTTCAGGCTCGCTCGTCTCAAACATCTTTGATCTCTTCCCTCAGTTTATATCTGGACGTCATGTCTTTATCTGGCGGTGCGTTGGGAGTGAAGCGATGCCGAGTGAAGGCGACCGAACACGGGTGAACTTGTCGCCCCGTCTTCGGCCGGACAGCTCGGGGCGAAGGGTGTTTCGCCAAAGCCGCCCGGGCTCGGCTTGTTCAAGTGTTCCCGCCTCGACGGTGTGATACGGCATGGCCCAGGTGGATTCAAACGGCCCGGAGAGAAATCAGCTCAGGGATTTCACTCTGCAGTAAATGTTTGTGTACTGGAGTGGCTGGAAATAGATACGGTAAAAGCTCCTTTGGGCGTGGACACGTTGTAGTTCCTCAACATCCCCAGACTATTAGTCAATGTTTTTAACCCATATTGTAAAATGATTGTTTCCTCCCACATGTGGCCTGATGATGAAAGATTGTGTGATATTCTTGTTGGGTGCGATTTATCTTCCAGAGAAGAGTTTTGGTTCTGCACCACAGGAAGAGCATGTGGGTTGTTTTTGTCTTTCACTGAGCTGCAGAGAGTGTTTGACTCATTTCCAGACTGGATCCCAGATGCTGGGCCTGGGTGGTCACACCCAGGCCGATGTTGCTCAATGCCTGTTTACTGCCTCTTGTTTGTTAACCGGGGAATTGTTTCTGCATTTCCCCCGGTTCTGGAAGACTGGACCCTGCACGGCAGGGGGCGTTTAACTGGCGGACCGCAGGTCTTTAACAGACAAAGCCACCGAACTGTCGTGCGGTTATTTCCTTTTCCAGATGTTCTAATGATGTTCTCATCAGCTCTCACCACCTCCGTTTTCACAATGTGAGCCAGATGGGTACCTTCTCCTACGAGTGCGGATGAACACGTGGATGTGGGGGGCGATATTTTGGCAGGTATCCGTGATTTTATTATCCAAATTTTTGCCCACAAACATTTGAAGGACCTTTTAAGACCGGCACTCCAAAGTTATCTAAGATACTGTCAGGTCGAGGACAAGCCTCAAACCCTCAACACTTTTTTCTTTTTTTGTAGAACAGGAACATTAAGTTCCTCCATTAAAGCCGAACCCTAACCCTAACTTAAATCCCTATGGGCAGGGTTGTCTGTGAGGCTCACTCTTCACACTGTTTATCAGTCACACCCTCACTCCCGAGCTCTCGGAAATGGTGAGAACATTTTTCAGACTGTCTTTTTGATCTCTCATCATGATATTTTGTTAAACGCGTACATTCTTGGATGCTTACCAGATCTGGATTAGCTGACTTGTCCTTTCCCTTGTCGGGAAATTATTCTTCCCCTGTTGCAGCTGATGACCTCCCACAATCCATCAGAGAATCCTGTAGATTAAAATGAACACATAGGGCTGCCTCGGTCCATAAGACACACTTTGAACACAGTAACAGTAACGGTACAAACACGATCCGCAATTGCAAATGTATTAGTGGCCTTAGTTGATTTCTGACAATGAGCATGTAACGTTGAGACCGAGATACATACCAAAAGGGACATAAAGCAGCGCATGCTTGTCATTGCTCTGGACAAAGCCTGTGATGGAGACAGTGTTTCTAAATAACCCCTATATCCAGTTTTGTATGTTTGTGCTGCAATCTCTTATTAAATAAATGGATCATAATATACACCAATAAAAGATAACTACAAAAAACAGATATTCCGATGGTAATTTCATATACTGTATAGGACTTACTGGAAAGCACTTAAGTAGCAGTCATTGAAAATAAAGCAGAAGGCGTTTTTAGCAAACTGTGCAAAGAATCTTTTTCCATTTAATAGCATATTGAAACAAGGAGAACATAATGCCTATGGCCTGTTGCCGGCTGATGTCGATGAAATGCTCAGGCAAGGTGTCGGCCCGCAGGTTACTTGCAGTAGCTTGAGTTTCCCTGTTTTCCTGTCTCTCTCTGAGAAATGAATGACCCTCTGGTGACTTGTTGATTTTGTAACTCGCAGTTGGAACTCTGGGGTGGACTTGTCCGTTTTATTACTTAAATGCTGCCCAGAGTCCGGATTGCAAAAAAAAGAAAATAAGCTTTTACAGCTGTGTTACATTGGCCATTATATTTTACAACATCAAGTCACACCACTCTGTCCGAAGGCGAAACACATTCTCCGCGTTCCAGTTTATTTAACCTTATCAGAGTTGACTTTAAACGTGGCGTGTTGCAGGGAAACAAGGATACTCTTGAGCTTCTCATGCACACCCGGGCCACTTCCTGGCATCCGTCATAAACAACAAGTTGAGTGCTGCATGACGAGCGCGTGTTTATGTGCTATTCACGCTCGGCCCTGACGGATACGCTATGTCACTTGTGAGATACGACCTGTTGGCAAAATGGCAGGAATCAGCGTGTCTGATGAGCAGCATCACCAGCCTGCAGCCCTCTTTAACGCCCTTTCTCGTCTGCTGTTGGCTGTGGATAATGCTCTTCTGTAAGAGTCACTGGTCACTGACACTGGACATGAAGGATGACAGGGAATGACGTCAGTGTCCTCTCCATCTTCTTTCCGTTCAACCCTGATCTTTAATCCTTGGGAGGTCAGCTGCTCCGCTCTGGCGATGACCCTAATTCCATAAAGAAATGTTTCCTTGCCCCCCCCTTTTTGTGGCTGACCTGGAAACAGCAAAGTGAGCAGCTGACGTGGACAGAGACTGCAGAGAAAGCGCCGAAGGGCCTCTCTGTTTTTGTTTTTTTTGATCTGATGAAGGACATGGCTCCATCTGTTTCCTGCCGCCAAGGGCTGCGCCGTTCGCCGTCAGATTGGACGAAGACAAACGTATAAACGGAAGGATGAGTCACAGCTTTGCTCTCGTGTTATGACAACTGTTCCGGAAATATTGACATGTTTGTTAAATGACTTTTAGCTTTGTCGGGCTGCTGGCATCATCGCACGCGGGTAAACACAAACACACGACAAGAGTTGCACCGACTACGTTTTCGCCTGAAAGGCTTTACCGTCACCAGTGTTTGCCATTGCGGGGGTGCTTTGTCAACAAACACGGCAACTCAAAATGCAGGACATAAATACTTGTTGAGCGCCCCTAAGGAGGCCGTTGGCTCCTCAGGAGTGTGTCTGCCTTCTCCGCGCTTGCCATCCACCTCTGCACTCAAACCCATTTCCCCGTTTCCTTTCTCCGGCTCTGTCCTCTTGTGTGTCTTTTCCCGCAGCACCTGTCAGTTCCATTGTTCCCAGCCGAAGAAGAGCAAACCCTATACAGCCATGCTCCTGCGACCTTTTTTAAACGGCCCCCCTCCCAATGGGGCGGGTGTCTTTGTTCCTTGGGCCTTTCTTACCAGGTTTCGTGGCAATCAGCAAGGGGGCATCCGTCTTGCCATAGAAGGAGGCGTGGTGGTCGCTGCTCGCTGGGTGCGATAATGGACCACACATGGTTGTGCTTCAGCGGCTCACCAAGACCTGGGCCTTGGTGCGTGGGCACAGGCCCCGGGTCTGCCTCCTCCAACCCTCCAACCATCCCCACCAAAAAAGCACTCCTCTTCTCAGCCTTTTGTCAGGGCCCTTTCACTTAGCCCGGGCTCCACCGGGCGCCTTTGTCCCCCTATCAGGGGGCCCAGTGCCTCAGCCTCCACTCCCTCGCCTTTGTGCAGTCCACCTACAATACAACACCAACAAGTATTCCAGAAATGCAATGAATGCGGGTCTTTCTATCGGATTGAATGTGCCTAAGTAAAGAGGAGAGTAAAAGGGGTTTTATATTTTATGTTGCTCAGGAGGTTTGGCTGACGATTTAGGCAGTTTGTTGAGGTGAGCTGATAACATGGATAAATGCATTGTTATTATGCCAGTGATTACAAAACAAAGCATTTCCTACTTTTAGAGAAAAGTGCTTGACACCACAGTTGTAGCCATCCCCATCGATTGAGTGTCCTCCATCACATCCCACATGTATCCCAGAAAGTTCTAAAAGACCTTTAAAAGACCTGTGGAAATATTTATCATACTTGACTGATTTTAAAGAGCCCAAAAAAGCAGGCATCAGAGGTCTGGATACTACATTAAAAATGCAATTTATGTCCCTCTGTCCCCTCACTACGAACATGTCTGACTTTGCAGCCATAAATCTTTATATCCCAAGGCTTATTAAGTTTCCCCTTTTTTTTTCCTTTTTATCTGTAGACTGGAGCTTTCTGATGTTTGCCACACATGTCAATGAGGTTTCTTTCTTCTTTCTTTCATTATAGAGGAGGCCTTGCTAACTTAGGAAACTTCTGTCAAGGCTGCAGTGATGGTACCACCCTGACACTTATAATATAAATATGGTAATGTTCCTAATTTAATGAAATATCCTTCCTTTTTTTGAATATAATTCGTTTGATGGTTTGAAACTTAAGAATGGATGTCATTTTATATAACCCATAAAATCATTCACTAGTTTTCTCTAGTTTACCATATGAATGCCACAGATCTGCAAAAGGGTATAATATGCAATCATCAGTACTATGGTCTTCTACATCATTTCCCTTTGTTGTTCTGCCACTAACCAAGAATGCAGTATGTCAAAATTTCCATGGGAAACGACCAACTACTGTGTAGTCTTATTAAAAGTCTTTTATTTTTTGTACTATTTAATTAGCTCAGGTCGCCATTCTGCCTGTAACATTTGGCACAGCCTTTACCAAGTCCAAGTCGATTTTGGACGTTGGTTTGGAAAACAACTACACAGCAAGGTTCGTTTTTTTTTATATAAATATCAATCTGTTTCGAATAAAATCCGCTTTACTCAGCATCAGTTTATTGCCTCTAATTTTCTGTAACATCCGATCTCGGTCAGGCTGAACCTTTGTAACCCCACATCGAATATGAGTGCTAAAACGTCTAAGGCCAGTGTGACGCTCTTACTTTCACATTTGAAGTCAGATTAAAAAAAAACAACAACATTTTTGCTTCAAAAATCACAGGCTAAATAATACAAATAAAGAAGAAATGTTTCTTAGGGCAGTATTTCAATTGGAGCAACTCTACTCTGTTTATCCCCGCCAGCCAGTTATGAAAACGCGAAAACAAGCCGCTGTCTGTTTAACAATCAGCCCTGACTGAAACTCTATAGACTGCTTTTGTGTGAAACCTGCTCTCCTCAGGGGAGACAGCCAAACACATTGATTACCACTCCCTTTACCCAATTGATTCTGTTCAGTTCATTTCCACCTTAATTCACAGTGAATGATGCAGCCTCATTACCGTCTGAAGTTTGTTATCTACAAATTAATTATGCAGTATATTGTGCATACTTTCATTCCCTTCTATTTTCTTCTGTTATTTATATATATATATGTTTTAGAATGTGACAAAGTGTGAAAGAAAACCACTGACAGCAATGAACGATTGTTTTGAGAAAATCCAATAGTGCCGACAGTTGGAGTTTATGTCGTATTTTACTTTGGAATTCACTTAACCAAGGCAATAGGAACGGAAGAAAATTACCCCTGAGTCTTATTGACTCAGAGAAACAGATTAGCTGGGGGAAAGACGTTTGTTATGCATAGACAGGAGTGCCAATACAATACAGAGGATGCATGAAGACCCACAAGGAAACATTACTATTAATAAAGGGAGTTTTTACATTTACATGTAATTTACATTACTTTTTTTTTTCCCAATGTAGTGCACAAAGATATTAAGATATTAAGCACATGTACACTGAATTTGTCGGACAAATCTCAGTTTTGCATGTCTTTCACTGGTCTTGTGATCTCAATGAATGGCAATTCAATAAGGAATTTTTTGAGTCTTTTGGATAGATTCACCGCATCAGTTTATGCAACCATAATTGTGTGTTTGGACCAAAACACACGGATTCAACTTGTTGTGTTTAGTTGTTTTGATTTATGTATTGGAGGGACTCTATACACATCTCGACATGGAAAACTCAATGAGGAAAATGCAAAGTCTGTAAAAAGCTCAGGGACTGGTTACAGAGGCGGTGTGGTTTGTGTGATTGGGTGGCTGTAAAATGTTAAATGCACAAATGAGCTCCTTTGCAAAAATGCAAATTGACACCATGTGGAAGACAAAGCATTTAAAAACACATAAGAGGCTATTTGGGTTTCCTCTCTGACATGTTTATGGGTTTACAAGGTAGCGCAGTCTCACGCAATGGCGCGCGACCCCTGGAGCTATTTAGGTTCCCCTTTGCACTGATACCAGGCTTCGGGCCATGGAGATGGACCCAACGTAAACTTTCACTTCCCCCGTTGTTTACCCTTACATATAGTTTACGTATATTTCCCTTTCTCTATAAACGTTGGACTCTTTTCCGTTGTGCGTTTAAACAGTGTTTAAACCAAGTGTTATCCCACAGTACGTAGGATATAAGCATCAACCCCTAAGGCCTTCTTTTCCGTTTCTAATTTAAGTTTAAATAAATAACAGATTACCTTCGCAACCTAATCTGATACCTTCTCTGTTTATCAGCTCACACCGACCCTGACTATCTTAGTGCAAGCAAACCTTAATGAGGCAGCAATATCAGCAATATCACGTTATGCCAGTCTGTTATTGGAAGACCACTCACTCCTGAAGGAACACCAAAGCGCCCGTCCCCCAACATTTAAACACACAGACACACAAACACACACACACGTGGCTGTCAGTGGGGGCTCCAGATCTGTGTCTGAGTAGGTTACATGTGCCTTCAATTAGGGCCTGGAAGTGGAGCCCGAATGGGAGAATTTCAGAAAGGCTAGGTTGAAAGCGGCGTGAGAACACTGGTCTGTTGTGATAGTATCTAATGAGATCACTCCGAGCTGCGTCCCTGAACACTGCCATTCATTAATATAATGATTCTTTGTGCATGTGTGTGAGTGTGCGCGCGTGTGCCTGTTCCAATTTACCAAATAGGCCTACATGCTGTTTTCATGTTGCTGCCTTGTGGCGAGCCGGTAGACGTAACAAAACGTCAGCCTTAGAGATTGAGCGCCTTAGGTCGAAACTAATAACATCATGATCTGAGAGAGAGGAGCAATTTACTTTCCTCTCCTTCGCTAGTTAACAGCGACTCTTGCACTGTTAGGGCCTTAAGTTGACGGGTTCTTTTTCATATTTGTGTTGTGATTGATTGCACACAGCTTCTAGAAAAGGTCTACTAATCACGGTGCCTGCAGGAGAATGAGCTCCCCACTCAGGCAGCTTCTTCATATTTGAACAGAATAGCCGTGAGGAGGACTGGGACATAACACAGCTGTTTCAAATGCTCAACATATAAGATGTTGGGCACTAAAGATGTCTTCCCCTTTCTGCTCCACTGGCGTTCTCCAAAGCTCTTGCTGCACTTAAGCCCCCGTGCAATAAACATCAGTGGATGGAGGGCCCTTCAGTGATGTGCCATGATTCAGGGCTCATCCTTCAGGGCTGCTGTACCTCGTAGAGGCCCTCCACGCGAAAAAAAGGTCTGGATAGAAGGATTTCAAAAATGCTGGATAGAAAATCTATTCCGGGCTCAGGCTTGCACAAGGTTTTTCCATCCTTCACTGCCGGCCCCATCTGTCTGGTTCGGATCTCACTGAACCCCTTCATGGGACAACATGATACCAAACCAGAACGTTTAAACAGCCCAGTAGCGGATCGAACCCCTTTGGGTTTGGCATGCAACAGGGCCACAAGCCCCGGAAGAATGGCCTCCCCTGCATTGATCCCCCGCTTCCGTGTGAAAGAAAAGCACTCTAAACACGAGAGGAGGAACAAATCAAACTAATTTATTACCGCATGGCCAAAAAGGTCAGTGTGTGACAAAAGCCCTCCTGTTGTGAGGAGGAGTGCTGTGGAGTGTCCTGGTCCCAGCAGAGTCTGGGCGACGACTGCGGGATTAGACATGGGTCAGGCTGAGGGGAAACATGGAGGTAGACCTAGTTCATGAACAAAGACTTGGTTCTTGTTTTTTTTTCCTTTTTTTTGTGCTGTGACGTTTATTCAATTAAACCTGTACGGTCAAGTTTTCCATTTTAGTGATAAATTAGCTGAAAAGGCTAATATGACACCGGGAAATTGGATTTTTCAATTTGGTGACCATTATGCTGCTATTTTAAGAAAGTCAACAAAAATAGTCATATAAAGTTCACAAGAAAAGTATATACGGTTTAACGTGCTGTATATGTTCTGGTCAAGTGATTATTTTTGGTAAGTCCCACAGTTTTCATTTGGAACCGACATTTCGAGGATCAGCCGTGCTTTTTGTCAAGCAATACACAAATATTAGAAAATATAATAAACAAACATGCTGGACTGAATGAACGTTACGTGAGCGTGTTCATAAAATAACGTCAGCTTTTTTGTCAAAAGCGCCACACAACCTGCGGCCTGCGCAGATCTGGTAGCATGTGGCATTTAGTGCCGGTTCCCCCTCTTCCTTCCCTCTTTTTTTTTTAGACAGGTGCTTTAGTGTCACAGCGTGCAAGTGCAGGGCTACTGTTTGACGATCACCCTCAAAATGTAAACCAACTCTTATGAAAACCATGTGAAGTGTGGAAAAGTCGGCTGCCTGCTGCACTTTACCAACGAGGCAGCCAGTTGAGGATAGAGTCACAAAGCGAGGAGAGAGAGAGGGAAAGAGAGAGAGAGGAGAGCGTTAGTGGCTGAGGGAGAGGTGGATGTGTTTGTGTGTGAGAGTGGGAGAGGCCTAGGGGTGACCCAGCAGCTCTTAGCTGGCCACAGCCCTGCACACGCTGACAGATTTATTGGATACAATAATCACAGTGTAGCCCACTATATCACCCTGCTCGGCTCTCTGCACGGGCAGCTCCTGTAATTGGCTCTTACACCTGGAACCGACTATAAACATCGCACGACTCTACAGTCGGAGTGAAAATATGACTTTGACGTTAATGTGATTTATTTTCGCACGTAACGACAGACGGCGACGGAGGATACGTTTGTCCCCTCGGTTTTCGGGTTTAACACTGACGAGCAGCAATGACGTTGTTAAGTGAAATCGAAAAGTACTTTATGAGTTCCCGTGTTTCGGGTCGTGTTCACTGAGGCTGTTGAGGAGAGTGAAAGCGTTGGAAGTTGAACTGAAAACAATACTCATTAGAGATTAAATATGGAACATGATGGCCTTAGAACTGTCAGAAAGCAAACGGGGCAGAGTGCCTCCGGCCTTTGCCGAGCCGTAAAGGATTGGGCCGGTCTCATAAGTGCCCCTGGCAACTTCACATGACGGGTATTGGTGCTGGCCTGCCAGGAGTCCTGCTCCGTCAGCCTGGTTGGCTGGGTAGAAGCGTGGCTCACTGGTTGGTTGGCTGGTTTCTGGCCGACTGGTTATGCTGTGGTGATCAGTATTCAGGCCGCGGTTGGGCCTGTCCCGTACAGAACAATGGGCTGATCAGGGATGCTAGGCAGCAGGCGCGGGGTATTCACCGAGCTGAAAACCCTCTGCAGAGCGGGGTGAGCTCGCCCCTCTCCAGACTCGGCGTCTCAGTGTCCCTGTGTTTGCTTGCGTACCGTGCCATGAAACGGATTGAGGGTGTATTATTGTGCAATGCAAATACCCTCCCCGAGGGGAAGACCTCTTCCACTTAGTCGCGGAGTGCTGCTGGGTGAATCCAAAAGCTGTGTTGCACTCAGGAAACGGATTTCTCTTAGTGAGCCTGCAGTGAGGTCTCTTTTTTTGTGCACATTAAAATCCGTACAAACAGACAAACACCGCCAGCAGTCCTTGCGTTAGTGGATCATGTAGTAATTCTATTTTATTGTTAAGCGATGTGCTTTTCATGATCAAATGGATAAGCAGCGACATTTAAACTCATTTTCCAAGCAGTAAAAAGGACATTAAAAGACCCAAGACAACAATATTAAATGTGTTCTTTAGAAATGACCTAATGGAAACTAGTTATGAAGAATTTAGGATTTGAGCAACAGAAGCACGGGTACCCCTAGAAGTGTTATTGCACGGCAGAATTTGCACAAGGGGAGATTCAGATCCAGATTCAGCCCCTAATTACCGCTGTCCCTGACCTTTTATCACCATCACCGGTATCTCATCCATCCCGGCTCTCCTCCCTTCCATTAATTACAGTCATGGAGGGAAGGCAGCTGTCTACACCCAGTGATAATAGTGTTCTATTATTACTGGATGGGCTTCCAGGAAAGGGCGCATCAATCTAAATAAGAAGAAAATAAAAGGGGCTTTGGGCAACATTTTGACCAATTACTTATTTAGAATTGCTCATTCAGAAGGGAAGAAATGGGAGGAATGTGAGTGCTACAGTTATAGTCTCGGAACACCTGTTGTTGTTAACTTTACGCAAAAGGAAAAGGGAAATAGCACAAGCTATTCCTTCTGCTTAAATAACTAGAAAAGGACATCCTAGAAATTCTGTCTCGTGGCGAGAGTTCAATTCAACCTACTCTTCAGCACTCCCTGAGGCTGTTTTCTTTTATTAAGAGTTTTTTAGAGGCTTACTAATCGCATATGTCAAATGAAAGAAAGCAGCCATTCATTCTCGACAAAAGGGATTTCATGGCGGCCTCAGAGGTGGTGTGTTTGCATTACAGTGAGCTACCCTGCAACCGTTTTTTTCTCTGTTTGTCCTCACAAGCTGCCCTCTTCTGTCATTCGCTGTTGTTAAAGATAAAATATCAAATTACCCAGAGACAGTTTTATTAATTACGTTTAGCCTGAAGACACAGGAATCTGTAGAGTTCTGAAGGCAGGCCAAAGGAAATCTGGAGCTTTTCCCTCCATGTTGCATGAGGCCCAGGTGCTTTCTCCATTCTCTGGCTGAGCTACTCTTAAAACGGTAACACTTGATTATATTTTATCTTGTTCGGCACGCATTTCCAACGGCTGGTGGCTCGCATCTACGTCCACCGGCTTTGGGAACCTATCCCTAACAATTCAGCGAAATCCTTTCCCACTTCTGACAAATTCTGTGCCTTCATCTTTGTTCTTATTATCCCCGTCACCTTTGCATGAATAATTTATTCTAATGAGATGTTTCATTATTGGGTTGTCATTGTGATGCACAGAATAAATTAATCAAAGTAATCAAAACCCGCAAAATGTGACTTTATTGACATTACATTAGTCATGACATGATAATACAGGAGAACAGAAAGACCAATATTTATTATAACAGCCTATAAACAATGTTGACATGTTGATTTCCATTTTATTTTCTCTCTGTTTGTATATTTCTAGTCAAAACAAAAATCACATATATTTTTACTACAGGAAAATAGCTATTTTTTCTTTTCTTCATAAGGTACCATTATTGCAATGGACCTATATGCCATTAATAACCTGCTAGCATGCCCATGGGAAGTAACATTACACAATGGCGTCCCGGAAACATTGAATGGGCTACCTTAGTGTCTCTGTGCGGAATCTAAAAATACCACCATGCTTCTTTCAGATGAGAGAACTTGGGGATGACAGTTGGAAGACCTTATTTCCAGGGCAACAGAATAAATGATCAGCATGCAATGGATTCATACATAGAATAATGCTATGCCTAATTCCCCTGATACCCCTTGATATACATTTAGATACTTACAACAGATGTGCCGCTATGTTAAGCAGCTATTACTTCAAAACAAATACGGTGCTTTTCCTTTGCGTGATTCATTTTTGGGACATATGTTCGGCATTCTTTGGCGATGATGGATTGCCTATTTTCATGGCTTTTCCTTCTGATTGTAGAGCGTTTTTAGATAGGGTTTTGTGTGGTCACGTGGCGCCATTTCACTCACAGCTTCATCCAATATTCATTGTGGGGTTTTGAAGGAAGAATCCCGATGACATGTCCTTGGTTTTCAATCTCATCTCTAACATCAGACTCATCCCCTATGTGTGCGTCTGCCACCCAGAGACAATCCATCTTCAGTTTTAGATGTTATCCGCCTTACATGGGCTCCTGTTGTCATTGCACTTGGCAATTTTTCTCCATCCTGCTCATGCATTCACAGAATAAGGGAAAATGTTCCGGGGCTAAAGAGGTTAGCTCTCACATGATATCTCCGCCAAGGAGATAAGGAGATAGCAGGGACATTTTTCATGGAAATGCTTTTGAGCTCTGCGAAAAAGGGGTATACCCATGGAAGAAAATCATTTTACTCTAGGTGCATTTGCATGGTGCACAGCTTTGTGTAAGCACAATTACATTGTTAGAGCTTAATTCATGCAAATTATAAATTACGTAACGCAATATTCACGCTTTGTCTTTGTTTTGGGGTAAGTAGAAGACAGAAACACATCTTACACATTGAATGATGATATATACAGTATATTCATGGTAATCACCTATATATAGGTGAATTAAATAATCTCCCTCATGTTGCATAATGCATGTATGAGTGTATTTATATCATGCGGTGTATCATTTTGTTTCCAGTTTACACTCATGAGGGACATGATTTTAATCCAGGGAAGCGATGGAGGAATTGAGGTTGGCAGCAAAGAGGTAGATGATCAAGAAGCAGTAAAGGAGGTAGGGCAGTGCTCTTGTTAGCTGTGACATGATCCCCTGGTTCCTCTGGGAGTCGGCGGAGAGGCTGGCGGTCAGGGGCGGAATGTGCACCCGGCTGGAAAAAGGTCCTCCCTGCTGCCAGCTCTGCAGAGCAGCGAGCCCGGCCAGCCGCAGAAGCTCAATCTTTCTCTCTCCAGCCGGCCTCTGAGCTGGTAGAGAAGTAGTAAGGTGATGAAGAAATGAAGTGGATTAATGTCTTGCCACAGACTGGAAAGACCCTCCATGACTAGCATGGTCTCGGTGAGTTTGCAGTGGATTATAAAATGCGTTAATTCAGCCGTGGGTATATGATTCCATTTGCTCTCAGGCGTTATCCTTTATGAGGGTGGGACCCCCAGATTTTCTCTGCCCTCCTCTGTCCTCTGCTTCTCGGCCGCGGTGCGTTTGACGCTCGCCGCTTTCTGTGACACAATAAGAAGGAGACAATCTGAGAGGTGAACCTCGTGCACGGCGACTCTGGAAGCCAGGGCCATAAACGCCGCGGGCTTTCGACTGGCACTGGCTTCCGTCTGTGCTCCGCTGCCAAAAACGTCCGATGTGGTTTATGAGGCAATATATAATGTATCTGGCCTTCGGCTGTGCGCGATGGAAAAAGAGCGCACTTGTCTCCGAAGCGGCTTCAAGATGTGAATGAACTACAGCGCCTCCTATTTGAGCATTTTGCCGTCGGAGGAGACGAGATTTCACTTGACAAATGGCTCGGAGGAAATAAGCAGGCATATCTGCGTCATCAAGAGGAGGCTCGGGCTAGCGGCTCTTAAGCCTGCGAGTGGAGGCCTCGAGACTTTGTCTCCTCCTCTTAGAGGGGCTAAAGAAACCCAATCATCTGCGTGATGATATGTGTGGCACTGCTATTATACCCTAGCTGTTTATTTCGGTACCACTTTCAACTTCCCAAGGCCAGGCACCATTCATTTCCTTGAGATTCGTCATTGGGGCGGGACTTCGAGCGCAGTTCACCTATGGCCGAGAGGGCCAGCTCCTGTCGCAATTCGACGAATGCCACAATCCCCGTTGCACCACACCCGACTCCCCCCGAGCTTTTCTGGTATTGAGAGGTGGCAGTTGTTCAACAGGACTTTGCCAAAGTGGAGTGTTGTGCTGGAGCACGGTCAGAACGGTGCAGGAAGCCGTTCATTACTCTGGAATCAACTGTTTCTGGGTTTATTGTTTTTTTTCCCCCCTCAATTTGAAGATTATTTTAATTAACAGGTGAAAAAGAGTGATTATTTACTCGGCATGTGTCATTTTAGGCTCTGCATCTTTTCTCCACTTCAACTCTTTGAACTAATTGAGTGTGCTAATTGTGACTGCCGTTGAGGACGCATTGCTAGCTGGCTTGTTATCACACGTCATGTCCCATTTATCACACATGTAATTAAAACGCCTCTGTTCTACTACTGCCAACCATGTTCTCTCTGTGGGGTTTTCTTCTGTGGCCCTCGCATTATCAGCACCACCGTCTTCTGTGTGAAATCAGCCGAGGTCATCTTCTGGCATGACAGAAAATAATTGGAAAAGCATTTGCCCTTTAAGAACTCCTGTCGGGGGGAACTGTGCCATTCCTGTCCCCTTCCCTAACCCCTGCTGGCCTCCCACCCCAGCCACTGACACGCACACAGCTTGTGGCTGATGTAGCAGCATTAGGTTAGGTCACACGGGTGCATTCCGACCAGACGGCACATTTAACTAACCTCTTAATCAGTATCCTTGACTGCTAATAGAGCTAACAGAGGCTGAAAGTACATGGACGTGTCTACATACTCCCTGAAACATAAACATGCTTTATTCCTCTGTTTTGCATGACCGCTGGTAAAAGTCAGAGCCGCTAGTTCACTTGTCAACCCAGGTGACCTTCCCTTGAAGCTGCACTTTGCCAACATGCCCGCTCAGCTACGACTACTGACTGCCTGTAGTTGTTTGTGGTCAAGGGTGTGGTGCTCTTGCCTTATCCCTGAGTGCGCCGCCGTAAGAGCTGTAGTTGCGGTGGCAAAGCTGCCCGGACCTTGAAGCTCAGGCTCTGATTTTCTCCTTTGTGAATGCCACATGGCCACATTCGAAGGGGTGGGGGGAGTTTAATTTCTTGGCAACATATATTTACTGCTAAGCCCTTCATTGGAAAGGAAAATCCGCGCCCTACTCTGCGGCGTGTTACAGGTAGAAATATACATTGAGTGCTCTCTCCAGTCATTGCAGTTGTCGTGTGCGACGGAGCGGTAAAGTGGACGGGCAATGAAGCAGTGAAATTGAATGTATTGACAAAGAAAGAGTATTGAGTAATGTACTGCATTAAATACAAGTTTTAGCCACTCCTCTGCAATACTTTCTTTACTTGCAAGTTTCCTCCCAGAAATCCAAATGTGTTCTCTTCTCTTTGCAGCCGCGCAATCAAGACCAATCAGGACCTGCTTCCAGAGACCCCCTGGACAAATATATTCTTTGATGACTTCTGGGGCACCTTACTCACGCACAGTGGCAGTCATAAGTCTTACCGGCCCCTCTGCACGCTCTCCTTTCGCCTCAACCACGCAGTGGGTGGGCTGGAGCCCTGGGGTTACCACCTGGTCAACGTGGCCTTCCACGCAGCTGTGACGGGCCTCTTCACCTCGCTGGCGCGCCTGTTGCTTGGGAGCGGACTGTGGAGC
This sequence comes from Colistium nudipinnis, assembly GCA_016785305.1. NCBI lineage: Eukaryota > Metazoa > Chordata > Actinopteri > Pleuronectiformes > Rhombosoleidae > Colistium > Colistium nudipinnis. Next base: position 263,533 of record JAFBJU010000762.1, read on the forward strand.
CTCCTGGCCGGCCTGCTCTTTGCCTCTCACCCCATCCACACTGAGGCGGTGGCGGGCGTCGTGGGTCGGGCCGACGAAGGTGCCGCCCTGTTCTTCCTGCTGTCCCTGCTCTGTTACATACGTCACTGCACCCTGCGGGGCCACGCCGGGCGCTGGCGGCCCGTGGCCTGGTTCCTGTGCAGCCTGGCCTGCGCCGCCTGCAGCATGCTGTGGAAGGAGCTCGGAGTCACCGTCCTGGCTGTATCGGCGCTGTATGATGTCTGCGTTTTCCACAAGCTCAAACTGCGACAGGTCATCCTGCTCCTCTACAAGGTAAAACAGGTTCCCTCTCTGACTGTGGTGATGATTAGTCCGTCATATTCACAAATGAAGTTTAGTTGCCTCAACATCAGTGATGGTTTTATCTTTATTCCTATAATTTTAACCTATTCTGTCTCAGGACAGAACTGACTTAACTTATAACAAAGTAATAGCCTGGTTTGTAACATAATGCAATTTTAAACTGCAATTTATTGTGTCATCTGTCCCATCCAAATTAACAAATGAATTGATTAATCCTAGGTTAATGAATAAACTCAGTGTGTAGCTATTCGCTCATCAGTCGCCATTACTTTGCGATAGTCATTATTGAGCACAGTTGAGAACATGTTAGACATTAGCATTGGAACAAACCACTTTGTGCGTATGTTTTCCACCTTTCAGGTGTGGTATATATGTGTGTGTGTGTGCCCACATTTGCTTATATATTCAGATTTAGAAAGAGGAAAATGAAAACACTTTTTCAGAGAAATAGTCGCAAAAACAACCAAAATAGACGACCGTTTCCTATCTCCTTGTGGCTCTTGAAGCATCCGGCCATTAAGCCCACTTTTTCCCCAAGAGCTCCAGTCAGAAGTAATTAGGGTTTGCTGTCTTGGCCCTGTCACACGCATGGGTGTCGACCCATCATAACAAATTCAAGGACGTGTGCACCAACGTGACAAATAGCTGCAGAGCAGCCAATGAGAGGACTAGGTGGACAGATGGGACAGGTGTCGGCAAGAAAATTGGCAAAAGATTCACAGACAAAGGGAGAGAAAATGGTTTAACTGAAGTGCACATCCAGCAGCCCTCCCCTCCTTCAGCGGTGTGGTAATGATGACTGAGAGCCCCTGCTGCTGCCGCCGCCTTCTCCACACTGTCTTCTCATGATTTAAGCCTTATCTGACTCCCCGCGTCCTCTGGAGTACGGCCCATTCATTGCTGCAGGCCGACAGGCCTTCTAATGGCTTGTCAGGCATGGCTAGACCGGAGAGGAAACAGGGCCAAGAGAGGCTGAAGGAGAGGATGCCTCAGAGCTGACAGATGTTCAAAACTTTTTGATTGAGAATCCACAAACCCCGCTGATCCAGTTGTCCCTTGGAAAAAGAAATTATCGGGGACTGGTTACAGTCTTGGCGTGGAGCGGGCCCCTACAGATTTCTTTCATGGTTTGCCATCGTAGTTAACGAACTTGGCAAGTGGCTCTAAGGGCAGATGTGTTCGCAGCACAGTAGCTTTGAGGCCTTTGAGTCTTTGTAGTTCAATGAAGTTTCTTCACATACTTATATATCAGTGAACTTGCAGCAGCAAGAAACATCATGAAATAACGTGAAGGTTTAGAATCAAGAAGTTGCGTGTTGGATCCAGTCGATAATGCACAATGGCTGTCTCTTCTTATGCCTGTGTTGAACATCCATATTGAAATATATAATCAATGTTCTAAATGTATTAAAACATATTATAATATATATATATATATATGCTTTAATTCTGAATGCATGGTTACAAAACATCATGTAAAAGGAGGTTTTTCAAATGAGTTGTTAAACCTTGACTGCACCCAGACTGCATATACAGTATCTTTTGGAATCTGAGTTTAATTGTACACTTAAATCACAATTGGTAAAATCAATAATATCACTTCCAACACAGTGTATTTCATTAGGCCATAAACACCAATTGGATCGAGGGAGAAAAGAACATCCCGGCTAGTGTCGGAAAAGAGCAATTCATTATTTTTGCAGTAGTGAGGCAAAAATGGGGCTTCAGCACGGTCACGCTGGGTAACCGCATCAAAAAATAAATAAAAATAAGGGACCGCGTGGGTGGTTGGCACTCTTGGGAAACAACTTACTTTTTGTCAGCACTGAGAAAATACTGTGAGACAGCGCATATTTCCGAGACTGGGGTACACTGCTGCACGGATATTTATTAACGTGCAACTTTTTGTTGACATGTCGTTACGGCTGCACTTCATGTCAACACCACAGGTAAGATATAAAGACACAGACAGAGAGCTGCCAGCATCACCTCGATCACATCAACGGCAGAGTTTTTCTTTTCCCCAGGATACTGCTTGTAATGTAACAGTACTCTGATTTCCGATTTTTGTCAATATTGTGATCCAATCTCTTTTCCTCATGGCAAATAATGAACGAACGTGTTATTCCTCAAGGCAAGTGGAGCATTCAACTGCCTGTGTGGACATTCATTTCGGTACAGAGCTAAAATGTTCTCAGTAAAACCAAATGCAGGGCTGACATCCATCAGGTGCTAAAAAAAACAAACTTGGCTGCTAATTGCCTGAGTCGTCGTGTATGAATTGTAAATGCTGCATTTTGCTCTTTGTGTTCTTTGATAACAGGGAAACTAGACATCGAGGCATGATGTCGAGACCTGTCACCGCGTCTCAGCTTTTCTTTTGTGTGAAAACAAAACATCCGTGCATCGGTTGGACTAAAGAGGCTGGCTAGTTGCATGACAGACAGGCCTCAATGGGCCGCTACTTTGTTTTTTATCACTGAGCTCTCCACTGGGCTCGAGTCATTTGACGTTCGAAGTTGGAAATGGTGAAATGGGCCCTTTTATCTGATTGTGGTGCACGGTCAATTACATTAGAGTTTTATCTCTGCTGCAAATCTCCCATTTTGTCATTACTGCTTCTGTGTGCGGTTTGAAGGTTAGAAGCTGGGGAGCATCACTGTAATTCACTGTAGGTTAATAACTCATTTCATCGCGACTTCAACTGCAGGCCGTGCATGCAAATCAGGGGGTTGTGCATGAATATTATCTTGATTTATTTGTTACATGTTGCTCGACTTCAACTTGGCATGACAGATTTTGGCACAGTGGAAACATGCACCAAAAAGCGTTTCGCAACATAATATTCTGAAGGATTGGAGCAAAGAATTGAAAAAGGAAAAACCAAACAGACATCATTTAATGGACTATAATTCCTATGTGCACATTGCAAGTGTGTCTTCCTGCAGGCTTTTGGTCTGCGTAGTGTCAGCTTCAGAGCTGACATGGATCCTCTCCTTCACTCCTTTCATCAACATTAATTGCCTCGGGGCAATACAACATCTTTTTAAAAGGGATTAGACAAACACAAGCCAACTGTACATTCTCAAATAGGATATCAAAGATTCTGTATTCCACAGCCCTTTCTCCGCAAGCTCATAAAGGAGGAAGACTTTGTGTCTTTTCTGTTCACGTAAGCGGTACAGAAACTCCCCTGGCTGAAAGAAGGAAAGAAAGGGGGGGGAATGAGAGAGGGGGTAACAATAACAATACCCCCGTAATACCCTGACTGTAATTAAATATGCATACGCTGGGTCACGGGTTGCGCTGGAATCAAAGCTCTTCTGCAACAAGGCTGTATGCAGAGATCTGTTAGAACCTTTGGATTCATGGGTAGTTCTCTGGTGCAGTGTAATATGTTCTTAACATAGACCAGATTTGACTAGAAGGATAAAATATATATATGTTTTATAAATCTATAAGTAGAAAAGAGAACTTTTATACACAATGGGCCTGCAGCAAGACCCCTAATCTCCCATATACCTCTCAACAGGCATTAACTCCCCTTCTTTTCCTCCGTCCCGTCATTAGCCTGTGTGTTTAGTGTCGAGCCTACCAACACTTACGGTGTCGACAACTGGTGCCAATGTCGGTCTACAGCTCATAATATGCTCGTAATTAGTTCTTTCCAACTCGTGCGCTGTCGTTACAAGTGTAAAAAAAAAAAGGCCGTCATTAAATTGTTTACTCTGGCTGACCTTTACAGTGGTGATATTCAACAGTTGCCTCTGTGCCCCTGATTATAGCATTTATGGCCATGTGTTCTTATGTATCGAGCTTCTGGCAGGCAATGACTTTATGGCATTCAGATGCAACATAGCTGGCATCGGTGAATGTGTGTGTGTGTGTGTGTGGTGTAGCCACAGTTTATGTGGAAAAGTATGTTTTTTTTTTTTTTTTTTACGAGACTGTGACTGCGCAGCTTAGGCTCATTTAAATAAAATATACACAATCAGGGGTCCTTGATATAGTAGAGGAAAGAATGCGTTTTAAAATAATCATACAGCGCGTGTTCCGTGAGATCATGCAATATATTGTCCCAAGGTGTTCTCTCTTTGTTAGATGGCCAATACATATACAAATAAATGTTTGCACTATTGTAGACGGTGAAATTAGCCCAAAAAAACTGCGGGAAAAACAAGAAACATGTGGATGTGTAATTCTGTGTATGTATCATATTCAATACAAGCTTACCTTTTTATTGATTATAGACCTTCTCACATGATGTTACCATCCTTATCACCATTTTTAACCACAAACCGAGAGTGGCAGAGTTCCTTTCTCACTCAGGAGACAAGAGCCAATGTTGACATGGAGGTGAAGCATGAGCCAAAGTCCCTGAAGGGCTGCAGCCCCGACATGACCATGACATGAACGGCCCTTTGACAACACAATACAGAAATCTGATGCTTTGAAAGTGTAAACCGGACAAAAAGATGTTATCTCGGTGAGGTCATGGCCAATGCCGTGTGCATCTATCAGTACCTCCCGAACATACCGCGGCTGAAATACATCTTCGGAGGAACTCGAGACGCGTCTCTGCAATGCCTTTTGTTCACGTTCCACACCGGAAAAACGCAGTCGCTGGAAAAGGATTTCCAAATCTGGGACAAGAACCAGCTGGCCCTGTGTGAATGTCAAGCTTACACACTTTGTCTTTTCTCACCTCCCGTTTGCTGTTCACACTTTGGCCATTAGTGCAAGGTCACTGCTTAAGGCGTGTGTGTGTGTGTTTGTGATACGTCTAGAGGGTGACAGAGTTAACTCGGGCCGTGGGCTCAGGTGTTGCGGAGCTGGTGAGCTCACGACCTGAGGGATGTCAGAGATGGAACGGTGTGGGGCGGTCCCCTGTGTACGTGTGCAGTGCGCGTTTACATGCCCAGGTGCGCACTTTACATATATGAGCTATGGACCCTGAGTGCGAAATTTGACATTCACACATATCTTTGCTGTGTATTAGATGAGGTATCAAGGAAACACAGCCCCCAACATACATTCTTACCTGGGGCTCCACAGATGCGCCGTCATGCTCTAATGCCTCCTGCCGCTGCGTGATGGATTGGGCCTGGTGGACTCCGTTAGTAGCCCCTGCCCTCATCCACCTGCCTCTCACATGGGGATAGAAGCTTCTGGTCTGGATATGGGGTGTTTGGCATTTGGACGCGTGGATACCAGAAACACATTTATTAAAAAAAAAAAAAAGACGAAAAGGTATTTAAAGCAGGGACCCGGGTTGTAAGAAATACTTCAAAATGGTATATAAGCAAAATTTACTTTCTTATCAACTTTCTCAACTTGGAGAAGGTCAAGCTTAGACAAAGGGTACAAACCGCTGGTCAGAGTATTGTCGTAATTTCTGTTGCAAGACTATTGCAATAAGCTGCCCCAACCAAGAAAGCACAAGACCCTTCTTCAAAACCACTACATGTATTCTTCTGTTACTGTTCGGAGAAGACGAACGTGGCATGGTAAGTGAGTGAGCTTTACAGCAAGTGGTAGGCATTTGGACAGAGCCTGATCCAAATCGGATGCAATGCTAAGCTGACCTACTCACATGGCTGCATCTGAACAGACGTAAGAGTGGAAGGCATTTTCTTTTAGATGGGGTTCGAAAATTGAGCACAGAGGCACTGAGTCTGTTTCACTGTGACAAATAGCGTATGTAGGCGGCGGTAATAGAGAAGACATTCCGCACACCCAGATAATTGAACGGGTCTCGCCATCCATGAATGTCATAGCTTTGGGCTAAAATGAGGCAAGTGCAGCCGCGATGATGGGAAGTGACTCGAGCTGGGTTTGCTTCAGTGTCGCGTTCATCGGGCGTAAGCGGAGCCGACAGGCACTGTGACCCGCACTTTGCCTTCTGTGTGGCGATGGCAACAGGGTGAGCAAGAACAAGAAAAAAGCCTCGAACCAAATCTCATGCCGGTATAAAAACAGATGCGAAACAGAGCATGAGCCGCAGCATTTTTCGGCTTGGCTCTCTGGCTTGGCTGCTGGCTGAAAATGACCGGCTACCCGGTCCTTTTTATAGCCACTGTGTCTGAGAATCGATAGTGGCATGTTATGCAACACTTGAGTTCTGGAAAGGAATGTCCCACAGCACCCATGTCCCGTTGTGTCACTCTTCCACACGCACCGAGTGCTCTTAGTGGAGATGTCTGAAGATTCGCTGATTCAATGTCCGCTTTGCAAAATTCATTAATATTTTACGAGGGATTCAGCCTTCAGTATTTTTTCTGATTTACATTTTTCACAACACCGTGTCCGATTCTTTCACCTTTGGCTTCAAGCGTCTATTTTCAATTCAAAGTTTTGCAAATTATAGTTCAGTGCAATTTGAGCCTTGTTGAAGTTCCTCACCATTGCTCTTATTTATGGTTCCTTTTTATGGTCTCAGCAAATGAATTGGCACGTAAAATCAGTCAGCTAGAGCTGCGAGAGACCTCCAGCTATTATACCAGTGTCATAGAGGACTTGTGTAAAGTTGTCATGGACATGAAGTCTTTATTAAGTTTTTATTTCTTTAAAATGTGAAAATGGGGGTTATTTTAAAAGAAACAATATGCACTAATCAAAAACACATTTGTGAAAGAATAAATGTGATTTTCAAAACATGTTTTATTTGACAGCTGTTCAAAGTTCATAGTTCAAAGCCCCGTGACGAGTTTACACTTACTTACTCTTGGTATTTTAGTTTTTAATTGGCTGCTTGTGTGTTCACTACAGTAAATATGCCGTTTAGGTTTCCTATTCAAAACAAGCAACTTGATACACAGCAAATTGTAAACTGCTGCCAGAACTGTTGAGAAGGATGAGAGAAATGTAATCATTCGGATGCAGATTGGGCAAAGTGCCACTTTACACAAACACAGCAAAGGGAAACAAATCAGGGGCTGTCTTCAGATCCTCTGTGCCGCATGCACCTCATCGGGGGTTGCGAATTCACACGTGTGGCTGAAAAGCACCGACGTCCACTCCATTACCTGAATAGGCCGGTGCTTTAGAAATCCCTCGTGTGTGTGTGTGTGTGTGTGTGGCGCTACAATGGACCGCTGACTTTCCCAGCATCTGTCCCGTCATCACCGTGGGCGACCGCTGTGCAGAGGGAAAGGAACCGAAGCGAATCAGGGCATGTGCAAAAGCGACGGAGCCAAAATATGCTGAAGAGGAGGGGAGAGACATTATTGGATGGGGCAGCCAAGGGACAGAGGGACCAAGGAAAGGAGCGTCTGTTGTCGACATTTTCAGGAGGCAGAGTCTGTGTGCGGTGCTTTTGTCCGATGGCTCGTGACTGCGAGAACAATCAGCCACTGTTTCCCTTTGGGAGAAGTTTTTTTTTTTTACCTTAAAATACATTTAAAAAAACGTATAGTTATATATGGTTTGACATAGGAATGACTACATACCCCATCACCCGTACAACTTACATTCTACTGAACACTCTATTCACCAAAGGACATGTGTTTTTTAAATGATTAATGTGTAAAATGTCCTATAACAATAAACATTAAATGTTAGCAATCTTACACATAACTTTAAGATAATATTATAGCATTGAAACAGAATTCACTAAGCAGGCTATGGTAAATGCAAATTCACAGCAGTTCCCTTTGTATTAAATTGTTCAGTATTTTCCCTTCCCTCTCTCTCTTTAGAATCCAAAAATATGGTCATAATTTGAGCTGGGCCGCCCTGCATCTTATGGGATATTAATTAAATGTAGTTGCTTGTCTCACTTATTGACCTGCACTCGGACAAATTATGTTTTTATGCTACACTTATTTCAAACTGTAGCCAGGATTAAGCCAGTGCAGCGGAATTTACTGTGATGTACGGGGCCGACCTTGACCGGCCATTATGTTTCAAGGGACCTGTTCCCGAGAGATAGGAGGATGTGGAGTCATCATGACTCGCACAGTTGTCGCCTCAAGATGGTGACTGTGTCTCGGTGCAGAGGCTGCAAATGTGCAGTAAATGCTTTACAGTTGGGATGCTTATGTAACGGTGTATTTTTTTTTTTTTTCGACAGTAATTTGCCTCTGCTCTGGGAAGATGACAAAAAAAAAAATCTAATTTCTGCTCGCCTGGTAGCTTCCAATTGTTTTCCATTCATTTTTGTTTGGCTGCTGAGTTGCCGTTTTCTGTCTTTAAACGTTCAGTCGACCATGTGGACTAAATGGAATCTGGCCCACACCCAGTTCTAATTTCTCCACTGTGACACACTGGAACGATTATCTCAGCGGTGGAGCAAAACCACACAGGACAATCCGCCGGTTGTAAACATGCAGATGGTGGAAAGAATCCCACCTCACAATGGGATCCGTGGAAGGAGATCCCAGTAGCGCTTGATTAAATCCTTTCCATTTCAATGATCAAAGCTCGACTTTGTCGGCAACAACGTGCGTATATGCTGGTGAACTCCACTCCTTAATCGAATTTATTACATGCGGACGTACTCGTGGGTTGCATCTCATCATCATCTTAGAGGGATTGGGTGGTACAGCAAATTGAGACATACAGGTACCTGTTTTTTGTGCCAGCGCTGCATTCCCAACACCCAGGTTTTCGTCTCTGAATCCCCAGATTCATTGGTAATCTCAGGGCATACTGCTGTAGAGTTGCGTTATCGTGCTCCTGCACGAGTGCAGAGACATGTGGATGCTGGGAGACCCACGGTAAGATGTCTGCTCAGTTCGGCATACTCCCGCAGCATTGAAGGTTTCTCCGTTTTCTGTTTGATCTTTCCGTCTTTTTTTTTTAATCAATTTCATCTCTAGTGCTTTTTCTCCTTCTCCCTGTCCCTCATTCTTTGTTTTTTTTCATCTTTTCTTTACAAATAAGGCATTGCTCTTCTACCGCATGCAATTTAAAAAAAAATTGGGCTGTGTTTTTATATGCGTGATATAAGTGCCATATCTGAACTCGTAATGCTCTACTCTTTGTATCTGTATAGCCTTAGAATGTTTTGTATTGTTATTGCCTTCTTTAATCATTTTTCATAGTAACTTCCTGACAAGTGAAGTAAAAATTCAGACCATTGTACCTGACTTACGAGCGAAAAGATAATAGCTGTTATATTTACTCTCCTCACAATAGGCCCACCTTGTTATTTGTGTTACTTGTCCTTTTTGGGGTATTTTTCAAAATCTGTAATTTCACTCCTAAATATTTTAAAACTGAAGTGTTTTGCTTTTTATTTGAAATTGGTTCACAAATAACCAGCTGAGCATGAGTGAAAACAAACGTGACGAGAGGAAGTGCTCACACGGTTAAGTGACACAACAAAGATCCCGAGCAGCAGCAGCAGCAGCTTGCGAGGGGTGCGTTAACTCCCGGGACGGGCATAACGACAGGATAAAATGACGGCCAGTGTCATCATGAGGTCATGGACAAGATGAATATTACATCCTGTTATATACCATGGATAACCATGGAAGTATCTAATTATTCACAGATTTGACGTACCACTCGGCGACCTCTGTAAGTGTCCCGAATCATGCACACGTGGCATATTGTGTGCGTAACAGGTGCATGCGATTAGCAAGGGTTAGAATTGCCGGATCCCTCAGCTATGACTCGTGTGTTCATTTCTTCCAGCAGTGAGAGGTGCTCCACCTCTCGGCTGCTTTTGATAATCCCCGTTGTGACGGCAGAGCTCCTTCAGCTGGGTATTTTGGTGGAACAGTGAAAACAGAGAGGCCAAGTGGACTGGTTTCATTTAACAAGTACAGCCCTGTGGCTGTAGGGCTCTTTTTTTCTTTTTCAGTCTCACTTTTTTTTTTTTTGTCAAAGCTGCACTCTGCGCGAACGCACACGCTCACTCACCCGTCCCAGAGTCCGCCGGTAACAGAACGCAACGCTATCATTTGGTGATTCAGCTGGGAGTACGTTTTGTCGTGAATAGCTTTATGGTCGACGCTCACTTCTGCCGTTAGTCACCGTGCCGCAGAACAAGTCATCTTTTTTTTTTACCGCATGTTAGCCGAGCTTCTCCCGTGCTTGTTGCTGACCAGAATAAACAGCGACAAGTGGCATCCTGTCGCTGAGATGTGGTGGTCAACCGTTTTTGTGAGCTATTTTCTCCAAGTGGTTCAGTGTGGTTAAATGCAATCGCCGCAATTTTCCACAGCCAGTCACGGGCATCCCACTTTGGGCCCCAGCTCTGGCTCTGTGTGCCTGATCCATGCGTGTTCTCCGGGAGCTTACTGCCTCTCTAAACCGTGCAATGAAACGGCTCTGATCTCCCAAATGCATCGTAATGACCGGGACTCCGTGCATGGACAGGAATAATCCAGTTTGGATACAACTGGCAGTGGCAATGCGCCTCAGAAATAGTTCTTTCTTTAATGACTTTTCTGTCTTGATGTTTTTTAACTTAATTTTTTTTTTCTTTGAAGTCCTCGAGAGACCATGAGCCGCATGGAGCGTAAGCTCTTACCTCCAACCCAAATGTCAACCCTCCACTCCCAGGACCTAGAATCAGCATCATGTCACAGCAAATTTGCAGTAGCGGTCGTGCAAACCTACTCGGCTACTTTGGCCGGGAATAAAAATGCGAAACGTAAATACCAGAAATCAGGAACCGTCGGTTTCTTTTTCTTTTTTGAACCATGAGTGTGGTTTCACTCAGAAAAATATCCCCTCTGAAATGTTAAGGGTCCGAGTTAACTTTCATTTTCCATTGTCGTTATGTTCTCATTGTTTGGGCCGCCGGACCTTTTTTGGCCTTCAGTGTGTACAGAGTACCGCTGAAGATGAATTTAGAGTTTGATTTTCATGGCCTTTCAGTTAATGTAGGAACCATGTGTCTGTGGGATTCATGACGTTTTGAAACTAAAACAGAAACAACCCAAAAAAGAAATGGCTCAGGATTATTGTTTGCCTCACTTTAAATCAGCTGGTACACAAGTTCAACTTCAGGAGGTCCTTGGTTTAGGAGAAGGATGCTGAGAGGTTTTGTTGCTTCTCCTCACATTTTATCAACTCAGGTTTCAGCAACCACTAAAAACCTGTTTATGTTTCTTTCCTCCCCCCCCCCCCTCCCCATCTACCTTTATAACACACTCCTGTTTTCCCCCCCCCCCCCCCTCCCCATCTACCTTTATAACACACTCCTGTCCAGAAGTTCAGATTTCATCCCCTCCAGAGACGACCTGTGGTTGGTCAGAATGAGAAGTGTCTTTCCTGTGCAATTATTTATCTATAGACGTCTGATTGCCACTGATGAGAAAATAAATCCAAACCTGATTTTGGCACTACGAGGGGCAGACCCTTTGCGGCCCCTTAACCCAGGGTCATCTGGCCTCAGCATGAAAAGAGCATTGATTAGCACATTTGAAAAGAAAAAAAACATTTCGAGAGGTCAAGTGCAGTGGAGAATGTTGAGTGAAGGCATTAAGAGAAATGAATCCTGTGTTGGTTCAGTGATTATGGTTCATAAAAGCCGACCAAGAGAGCATGTTTTAGGATATCTTGCTCAGGCATGTACTTGCTTAGATTATTATTATTTTTTTTACTTTTCTTTGAAGAAAAAGCAGCAAGACTTAAAGGAGAGAACGTTGACGTGTTCACATTATCAGTGCATTTCATCCAGGCATCACATAATGTATATAATTGTGTGTTGATCCTTTTTACACTTCTGTGTTACCTCGTTCATGGTCTCACACTCTTTCACTGATGAAAAAGTATTCCTCTCCTCTTGAATCTTTAAAACATTCCTGCGCGTCATTTCCTACCTTTTGCGCTCTCTCAGGCAGAGCCCTCATTCATCTTTCATCTCCGCTGCTCCGTCCATCCACCAACCGGCCACACCAGCTGACTCTGTGGGTTTTCTGATGGGATCACCTGGGTTAAAAGCAGTGCGAGGCAGGTCCACAGTGGGGTTCGCCTCCATGACCTTTCCTGCCACATGAGCAGCAGTGGTCCACTTGACACTAGGTCAACAGAACACTCTGTCATTTAAGGTGGAAGGTGATCAAGATTCAAAAAGTGATGACAGCGGGGGAATTAGAATTCATTGCATGTGCCGTGAGATGATTCATGATCTGATTGGCTACGAGCCGATAGGAGGCATCAACATTTTTTTCAGTTAGCCTGTTCTTCCCATCCATTAATCAACACACCTTAGGGTAATTCATTCTTTTGTGACAACTCAAAAGTTTAAGTTATACATTTCGGATATATACTGTATAGGCCAGACTAAAACACTGCCAGGCACAGTAACCTCTTGAATTTACCCCGGTGTGATGAAGTTTTCGATTTTCGCGTTAATAAGGGTATCAAAGGTAGATAAGTAGACAGTTACCTTTGTACGGAGCCAGGTCAGCTCTTGTTATCCCCCATGTCTTGTCACACACTCATTGGCAGCTGGCTGTAGCTTCATAACCATATATCTCTCTGCAAAAGGCAAACAGGCACATTTCCCTCCGAGTAAATTTGAGAAAAGAGAAAAAAATAAAAATAAAAGGCCTCTTCACCACATTTCAGAAACATGAGCCAGCTGTTGAGCATCCATAACACGTTATTAGGAAGTGAATAGCGTGGCTCTTATCGTGCCCAGCCTGCTAACCATCAGGTTTTACACCCAAAGGTTCGTTTTGCCGTCTCGAAGGAGGGGATCACAACAGCTGCAGTTGATAAGAAGGAGGAAAAGATAGATGGTGAATTTGTGGTTCATCAGCCACGGGCGTGATTAGTTGATCCAGCAGTCGAGAAACAGAGCACACAAGCTGATTGTATAGCCATCCATCAAACCTTCAGAAAGATTTATGCGCACTCTGGGGGGGGCGGGATCTGGTGTTTGTACCAAATTTGAGCTCTGTGTGTGTCTGTGGTCTTTGAAGGTGCGTGTGCTCTCTGATGGGTACCCTGTGTTCATTTTCAATTCCATTACGAGTCTATTAATGTGAAGCAGGATCGTGACGAAAAGCCCTCTGCGGACAATCAATCTCAGTAATGTTGAAGAGCAGGGGATACGTCAGACACGCCACTTTTCTTTTCACAAAATGTTCTATGAGGTGCTCGCTCTGAACGAGTCACGGTGATGCCGTTTGATGGCGTATTTAGATGTGTCACAAAATTGCTTTTTCTCAAAACGCTCTCATAAATAATATATGAGCCAATAATAATAATACAAAAAAAACGGTTTGTGTTTCTTTTCATCAAAGTTATGAATTACATTTCGCTTTGAGCTCCTTCTACTTTATTTTTGCCACTTCTTTCACGTTAGTCTGGCAGATGTTAAAAGAAAAAAACAACAAAAACGTTTTAGCTTAGAGTTCCTTCTCAGTCAATTCAACTCATCAAAGTGTGCAGGCATAAAAAAAAAGGCAGGCACAACAAATAGGGGTTTCTTAATTGGCCTGTTTTGCATTTCATCTCCAAGGATATTTTATTCACACGCCTGCCCCGATAAAGGCTTAATTGTTTCAGTTCTGAACTGATTGTGCTTGAGACACAAAAGGGGAGAAGAAGAAAAAAACACTGACCGCATGCCTCTCGCGGGGCTGTGCTAAACCACTTATTTCAAACTAAACCGGATTATAGGCAAAAGACCCAAAGCCGGCATGCCTTGGTTTCCCTGCATAATAGAGCTCCTGCACCCGGGGAGCCGTTGCCTGGCTGGTCATTGAACTTATACTTGTGAATGTAGACTTTTTGACCCCAGGCATATTATGGAGGTTGCATACGTTCACTTATCCGAGACATACATAATAGACATGGGGTTCCTTTTCTTTCACGTCTCTAGAGCATTTCCTGTTTGCTTAGGGCCAGTATATTTGTTTCTTTTCCCCTTCACATTCATTTTCCGTAGAAACTCAGAGGAGCCGTCAAGGGTAGGAGAGTGTCGAAGGATTGGCTTCTCATGTTGTCCCCTGCCCGTAGACTTTTTATTCCGAACTGAGAAGGGAAATGTCAATGTGCGAGCGCAGCGCAGGAATGCGGAGGGAACACCGACTCGATCGTCCGCATCGGCATGTGGATGTGATCAGCGCGGTGTTGTTTGAGTAGGCGCAGTGTCTGGGAAGACTCAGGGTGACATATCCGTTTGTCACGATGCCAGGTGAACGAGTCGTTTTTTGGGAGAGGTGCCAGGTTGTCCTCAGCAGCGGCACTTTCGGACCGTCGGAGGTGCACACGCACTCCTTCCATCTCGCAGCCCCACAGCCCCGAAGCCAGCTTCTCGACTTCCCAGTCGTGAACCGAACGCAGAAATACAACTCAGAGGAGATCTGAGTGTCTTGTGGTTGGGAACCTGGCTTGGTGCCTCGTACACATAACACCTCATTTTTATGTGCCGTTTTCTTTCAAAAAATAAGAGGAAGTTTTTCTTCAAGTCTACCGCAGAGTGCTCTGAGTTGGCACCAACGTGGTATCTGTAAAGCTCTTTTGCCGGGGCCAGGGAACCGCCGTGAGAGCCTTTAGAGGAGCCTCGTAAATCCAAGCTGATTTCCCTGAAGCAGTGGTTGCGATGTATTAACACCGGTCAACAACCCTCTCCGGATAAAGCTCTGCACGATGTAAGGTCCCCGGGCCTCATAGGCCACTTACGTCCACTTAATTTCTTTCGTGGAGTTTCAGCTCAACTCCTCAGATTTAAAAGAGCACCTGCAGGACCTCTGTCTCTCCGCTCCAGTGAATTTTAGGGATGGAATAAAATAGCACATTGAAACCTTGTGTGTGTGAGATTTGATGTGGATGATGGCCATCCATCTAGCCTGAGAGTTCATATGCAGTTGAAATGACAGACTTTCCTGAGGCTGAGGAGAATGGTGAATTTGAATGTCATTGTTGTCAACGCGCTACACATTGCGCAACGCTCCTCGCTGAAATTAGTGATGTGTGCCCTTATATGTTCTCAAGAAAAGACTGGGCATATAGCCAGTTCAATCCAATTATTATTTGGATGATAGTTTTTGGATAAAGGATAATCATTTAAACCACATGTGACTTTGTTTCTTCGTTTCAAGTCATCTGAAATACATAACTTTTATTTTTTTGAGTTACTTGTTTTTATGTATACATACATATATGTTTATCTATATATAAAAACTTAGTATTGGGACCTAAACATTATTCAAACGTGCAACTTTGTTGTTGTTCAAATGTACAACTGAACACTGTTCTGGATTCTGTCCGATTTTGACACAGATGGACCCTAAAGGGATACATTTCTTGGCTGCTAGACAGAGCTTCATAATTAGTCCCATTCCCAAAAAACAAGTTGATCTTGCATTTTTTTTAAACGGGCTGTCCGGTTTGTGTTGTTGTTGATCCCTTTTATTACACATGTATTATAACATACCAACACCTGTTATTGATTTCCTTTTTTTAATGTTTTTACTTTGTGCAACATTAGGATAACAGGGATGGAAACTGTTATATGTAGGCTGTGGTAGATTAATTTTGAATTAGCTCTTCAAATGGTTCATGCATGAGGTCACTGCACAGCTCCTCGACTTTGTCGACTTATTTTAGTGTCATTTGATAGCATCTGAGAGTCATTCTCGCAACTTTAGTCTTATATTCTACGTAAGATGTCCTTTGTGATTTACTCTGCACTCTTTCCCCGTACTTCCATGGATGACTGACGAAAGACTTTTGGCAGATGGTGAAATTAATGGGAAGTGGTGGATTGAAACCCTGACCTTTTGTTGCCATGCAACTGAACAACTTCAGCAGCAGTGTAGTGTCATAAAATACTGAAGCACCACGGGTTGTTGTCAGGTCTCCCCTGAAGGTTTTGACAGTTGACCTTATGCCAGTTCTGTTTTGTTTTTTTTCATGCTTATGATATATTCAAGAACTGCCAGCAATAGTGTATAGAAAAACTCAGTAGTGGTACTTGAGCCAACTTGATGGCTCCTGGAAATTACAACTAATGTCTTAAGTATTGAAAATGCAAAACCATTTTGACTTTGTTTTTCATATTGCACCACTGCACGTTTCATAATTGTTTGTTTGCAGATCATTTTCACGCATGTTGTCCTCTGTGTTTACAGCCTGACTTTGTATTTCTGCTAGAGCCCTTTGTATTCGACGATCATTAGCAGGCAACAGCCCTTTTTCCCCCCGCAGGCACAAGTCCCTTGAGGTTATTGAAGCCTCTCTTCACAAGTCAAATCTGTAAATGACTTCGGACAGGGAGGTAAAATCAATAATACACAATCCAAGCGGTGATGGTATGAAGTTTATGAACAAACGTAACTGTGTGTGCCCTTTGGCGTGTGTAGATGAAGAAATATGACATCCATTGGTATAAAGGTATTGCGAGGGGTTAGCCTGTGATGCTTCGGTTTCGGGTTTAAATAATAAAAAGGAAAAAAAACAAAAAAAACATTCCAGACTATGATGCCCTTGAGGTTTAGACTGGAAACTAATGGAACAAACCAATGCTGCATACCTCATGTATTGATTGTCTACTTTATTTTATTTTTTGTGGTACCGAATAATCTCACATTTCTTATGTGCTTTTGAAGTACGGTACAAGTGAATAGTGCCAGGCATGAGCGGACTCTGCTGTTCATGTTTCTGCTGCTGATTTTAGGAAAAGCTGCATAAGCTTCCGTGTTAAATGGGCAACATGAAACCAATAACAAGGGTCAGTGGGGAAACCTCTCCTCTCAATTGTCACTCTTTTACTTTCTTGGCCTAAATATATGTTTATAGAGTCATGAGCAACACAGAGAGAGATGACTTTGGTGGACATCAGCCAAAGAACGACTATTTGAGGAATGACATGTCACGTTGCATAGTCAAATGTGAACTTGAACTCTGTCTTTGCTACAATTGGCATTGTGCAGCTCTACTGTTGTGACCACATAGCATCATTTTAATCATGATGAGACATTTTTTTGTGCTATGTCCAGTCAAAGCTGTGGGTCCAATTACAACCACCCGGAAAACTGGTTTTTAGCCGGACCTTCTCATGAGCGCAGTATATTTCTCTCTGACAATCCTTCTTCTTCTGTCCCGGCCTGATTTCTGTGTTTGCTTTGTGTTCCAGCGGACCAACGTCCACCTGCTGCTGAATGTGTTTTTGCTGGCGGCGTGGGGTGCTGTGCTGTTAGCCTGCCGCTTCTACTGGATGGGCAACAAACCTCCCAACTTCTCCAACTCCGACAACCCGGCGGCTGACTCCCCGTCGCTGCTCACCAGGTCGCTGACCTTCCTCTACCTGCCCGCCATCAACTTCTGGCTCCTCCTCTGCCCGGACACCCTCAGTTTTGATTGGTCGATGGACGCCCTGCCTGTGATCAGGGGCCTTGCTGATTGGAGGAACTTTCACACTGTAGTCTTCTACCACGGACTACTGTTACTGACTATGTTTGGCCTGTGGACGTACCACGCAGCTAAGGGGAAGGAGACAAACGGGAAGGCGCATCATTACACCAACGGGAGAAACGGAAACAGTAATGGACACAGTTATCATTATAACAATCATGAAAACATGAACGACTCCCACAAAGGCGCTCACAGCCATAGTGCTCCGAATGGAACCCAAAAGCACTTGGAGAGCAGGACTCCACTGCCCACCACAGAAAATGTTGTGGTGTTCTCCTTGGGCCTGTTGGCCATTCCGTTCCTCCCTGCCACAAACCTGTTTTTCTACGTCGGGTTTGTGATCGCAGAGAGAGTCCTGTACATTCCCAGTATGGGCTTTTGCCTGCTGGTAGCGGTGGGGATGAGGTCCCTGTACGTGCGGCTGCAGCGCAGGTCCTTCAGGACCATGTTGGTGTATTGCAGCGCTGTCCTGGTGCTTCTTTTCGGTGTGAAAACGGTCCTGAGGAACCGGGACTGGCAGAGCGAGGAGATGCTGTACAAGTCAGGGATTTACGTCAATCCTGCTAAGGGTAAGACTCGGATGCATACCGTCATTAACACAAAGGCAACTGCGTGAACATGAGCGAAAACACACTTTGATACACTGTGAACACCTGCCCACGTCGCAATCTCCGTCTGTCATCCTATTCCGTTGTCTGGAAAGCACGAGCAAACTTTCAGCCTTTGCATTTGATCATGTGTACCGTCTCACTTAGTCTAGTGCTGGCCTGAATAATTCAAAGTAACTCCTCTTCAAAGTGTCTTCCCTTCACCACTAAGCCTTACCACAGGATAAGTTCTCAAATGCTGAACTCGGTGACACTGAAGCAAAATGAGACTGGCGCAAAATTCTATAGCTAAAGGCCACATTCCTTCTTAAAAACACTTCATTTTAAAGTGGTCTCGCACATCTTCATGTACTCGGCATGCAATCTCTGCCTCTCGTGGAAGGGCACCGTCGCTCCTCGGTGACTGACACCTTCACAGGGAGTTGGAATATCGAGCACCCTTTGTATTCGGGGTCATGAAACACAGATTCCTATCCAAAGCAAAGCTCTCAGAGCTGCTAAAGAGGGAGGCAGGGCAGGGATGCACAACGGCGGGGCAAGTTGTGTTAGCTAATTTCCCTTTCAGATTCTGCAGCGGAGCTGAGGCATGACAGCTGTTTGTTTTGGCAGTCCATCAGCGGAGCAGCAGCGGCGTCCCGGACTCACACACACACACACACACAATGGCAAATATGAGATCGGAGCGGAACCCAGTCTCGAACAGAGACAAACTCATTGGATTGTTTTCAGTGGTTACACCAAAACAGCTCGGAGCTATAAAGCTTCATAAATTCAACCGTGCATAACTGGGTGCACAGTTAAATGACATAAGTTGTTTTTCTGCCCGCTCCATTAGTACTGACTGCTCCTCTGGGGAATCCATAGATGTAATAGTAAAGCGAGTGCTTGCAACGTCAACAAAAGAGGCGGGAGCCCGAATTTCATCTTCCCATTTGATGTGACTAGTGGAGATGCAAGTGGGAGCTGTAGCTCAGGGTTGTACTCGAGCTAAAGTCATTCCTGTGCATTAATGCGCACAACGTGCCAATGCCTCTTAAGCCGCCTTTTGAGAAATTATTTTTATAACATATCTGCATGCTCTGATTATAACCTTCATAAATACGTTGACGATGATATGTTGCCGTGAGCGCTGGCTACTAAATGTGAGTACGGCAAGTTCAGTCCATTCTCTTCTGTAATAATTTTGCACGCAGTGTGTTCCTCTTGTTCAATCGGCCCTTCTCCCATTCTTTTGACACTTCACAGTCTCTGCACAAAATGCACAAAAGCTCCTTGCAACCTTATTTCACCTGTCAGATACTGAATAGAGCCATTCAACAGTAATGCCATTAGCCGCGCAATCGCACAGCGGTGGTCTTCTTTTCATACAGACTCTCGTATGAATGAGTGGTGGTTTTGCCCAAAGCTCCCTCTGTAGTGCGTCATTTATTTCGGCTCATAACCTCTCGGTGTACCAGAAGAACAACAGTCTCTTTGGTGGCTTTAAAGCATTCCTCCCATGTCCGTGCGCGGCAGTGAATAACAAAAGGAAATGATAACGTCGCCAAAAACAACATATTTTCGCTCCTTTAGTAGCTTTTTGAGATTGAAAAAGTTGTCGAAAAGACTGAATTTCCTTTGGTATTCTATGATTGACTCACTTTTACTTTTGTAACCTGTCAGCGTGGGGCAACCTTGGAAATGTCCTGAAGAGCCAAGGCAAGATGGAAGAGGCTGAACAGGCATACAGAAATGCCCTCTATTACCGTAGCAACATGGCTGACATGCTGTATAACCTGTGAGTTGGTGATTTATTCTTTTTTTCGAATTAATCTGGCATCGCTTATCCTCGATGCTCTGGTTCATTCGGCTCTAATATGTGTGGCCGTGGGGCTTGGTTAGTGCGCCTGCTGCAGGTGAATGGTGGAGAGGAGGGAGTGGCTGTCTCCGGCTGCCATTCCCCTCTCTCCACCGTTCACCGGCGCACCAGCCAGGCCCCACTGCCACAATATCCTTTGGTTTCTGATATTGGTGTGTTTTTCTGTGTGTGTTTTTCCGTACTTGTGTGTGCCCCCTTTGATCAGAGCTGTTGTTTCAGAGGTCTGGTATTTCCCAGAGTGCTTTCTGCATGCCAGATTTTGTAATGATACTGTTTTCGCCTGAGCATTCAAAGTGCTGTCAATTTTCTTTGATATTATCATATCTAACCCCCCTTCTCGCCCTAATAGCTTATAACTTGAAACATCACCATAGTCTTAGTGTTTTTTTTTACTCCGTTCTGTCTCTTCCAGTGGCTTGCTGCTACAGGAGAGCAACAAGTTCGTAGAGGCACTCCACTACTATAAGCTGGCCATTGGGAGCCGGCCAACTCTGGCTTGTAAGTACAGCTCTTCTTTTTTTGTTGACAATCCCCAGCTCTTGTGGTTGTGGCTGTGCCGTGTCCAGGCAACAGTGAACACAGGCTGTGGTTGTGTGACGGGAGAGGAATAGGTGGCAAAGGGCAGCGGGTGGACGGCTGAATTAGACATTCAACACAGCTGTCCTGAGTGGCTTTCAAAAGCCGAGCCATGTCAACAGATCGAATGACTGCATTATGTCATTGTTATGAATCTTGGCCCTGGCACTCGCATGTGTTTTTGTCCCTCCTACCTTCCTAACACACTACCTCTCCTCCACATTTGGATGTGTCCTTCCCTCTTCTTTGTTTCTGAGACGTCAGAGAATTTATACTTTCATATATTGTCATATTTGGCAGGTTCACTCCCTGATTAGAACAAATCACCCACGGCCTTACCTGATCAGGCAATAAATTAGCTCCCCATTGTTCCAGGCATTCGTCAATGACAGATAAACAGGGAACATTAAACGTCTCTTCCTTTCCCTCCTAGATTAATTATAGACCTAATCAAGATCATGGTTAGACTAGAAAACTCCCATTTAGTGTGCGATTATCCAATCTGTTGTAGCCGATAACAGGGTTAATTAATTACCCTAAGCAGCAGACACGTTAGAGGCAGAATGGGAATGTGACAGTTAAGTGTTTTTTTCCAAGGTGACAGCATTACTCACTGCCTAGTTTGGCGCGAACCCGTGCAAACTGTAGCATTCTGTAGGCTTTGTGATAAAACCCAATTGATTTTGCGTACAGAAAATCACTTCAAAAGGACAATGAAATCGGGGGAAAAAAACATGTGCTTTTGTCAGTCTGCGTTTTTCGTTATCTGTTGTTTCCGTCAGTACAGACACATCACATTCAAATGGGAGAAAAGAAGTAGAGGTTTGTGGATGTGGAGTTAAATCATTTCGGCATTTTGAGATAGCAAATTTCAAGGACAGAGCAAAGGCAAGGCAAGTTCTTTGAATGGAAAGTGACAGTTGGATTCTTAGCCACCCACTTAAACTTGATTATATGTCAACGCCCCATAGAGGAGCCCTCCGAGATTGAGCTGCTGTATCAAGTTAATGTATTCCAACAGGCAGACGGGATAGGGAGCTGTTTGGAGAGGCAGGTCCACGAGGACTAATTATTCTCCAAGCTACATATCGATCACTGGAGGTTTTTCTAATGATCGGGAAAAAGTGGGATGGGTGCAAAGGTCAAACATACAGTACGGTATGCATGAAAAAGAAGAACAGTGGGTCGTTGTTCTACCCGGAAGGTGTACGAAACGGTCATTACTCGCCCTTTTCAGCACCTTTCAGTTCTGTGGCTTCAGCTCAGGGAGAGACAATCAATGCAGGTCAAGGAACAGGCCGTGTGGGGTGAGAAGGCGTCTCTTCTCTTTGAAACAAAAACAACAATTTTTGGACATAACAATACAAAAAACGTTGCGCCTATGGAGGTGGCTAAGCAGCATAA
Organism: Colistium nudipinnis; assembly: GCA_016785305.1. Classification (NCBI taxonomy): domain Eukaryota; kingdom Metazoa; phylum Chordata; class Actinopteri; order Pleuronectiformes; family Rhombosoleidae; genus Colistium; species Colistium nudipinnis. The sequence goes on from JAFBJU010000762.1 coordinate 285,646, forward strand.
GTAGCAAAAGCGGAGTAACGCTGAGGGGACGAAAGCTCGAAGCCACGCTTTACACCTCCAATAATGTGAGTGTACTAGTCAGCTGGTAGATATGCAAGTCTGACTTGAGTGCTCTGACTGAACTCAGTCTGTTTTAAACCCAAACAGCGGCATACTTGAACACAGGCATCATCCTGATGAATCAGGCTCGCCTCGATGAAGCCAAGCGCACCTTCCTCACCTGCGCCGATATCCCAGATGAGAACCTCAAGGACCCCCATGCCCACAAGAGCTCCGTCACCAGCTGCTTGTACAACCTGGGCAAGCTGCTCCACGAGCAGGGACATCAGGAGGTAAATGTTCCGAAATGCATGAAATACAATTGTGGTATTCTTGTATTCACGGAAATGTAAATAATTGAATACGCCATTTTAGCATTTTAGAGTTGCAAACCCGTAGCACAATGCAGGATAAGCCAAAAAAAAACACTTTATCATGCACCACATGGAGATCATGGACCTCCAGAATATATATTTTCCCCCATAAATAATTTTTGTTTGCATGTAGTGTGGCTCACGTAAACAAATGCACCGCAGTTGCTACCATAGCAGTTCAGTACCACGCAGTGCCTGCGGAAATGTAATTGTGTAACGGGACACAGAGATGGTCTTTGTGTTACGAGAAAAAGTTTTAAAAAATATCCTCGGTCATAGGGGAATGCTCCACGTGCCCGCGTCCATTTTCTTGGACTTAGTTCCGACTACCTTTTAAAATCCGAGGAACTCTGGGGTGAATCGCCGCCTATGCCGGAGTGAGTATGTGACACGGCTCTGGTTGTCCTAACAGCCGTGACAGGGAGGATAGACCCTTTCAGTTCAGCCCCGTTTGAACCCGGCTTCCATGTGACCCCCAATTCTACGCGGTGCATTCACAGTGTCAGGGCCCCGGCTGCCGGGGAGGAGTGACTGCTTACCCCATCGCCAGTTTCTCTGGGGTCCCTCCGCTCTCTAATGCAAACACCCCCCTCCCCAACCCCTTCTCTTTCATTTGTTTCATTCGCAGGAGGCCCTCTCGGTGTTTAAAGAAGCAATACAGAAAATGCCAAGACAATTTGCACCACAGAGCCTCTACAACATGATGGGTAGGAGCTGTTGTTGTTTTTTTTGTTAACATCCCAAGCATAAAAGCTGTTATCTTTTAAGGTGGAAGTGAAAACAAACTGCGGAACTAGCGATAAATGGTTATTTTTCGTAAAAGTGTCTATAAATCATACTTTTTTGTGAGTCACTTTAAAAGAGGAACTTTTTCCACCCACAGGAAATGACTAATTTATAGAGAACCTGTATCGTAAACCTTGGGTTTTTTTAGCACGTCCTTGATTAATAAACACGTGTATGAAGGGTCAACGTCACTGTAGGCTTTATGTCGCCTACCGGTTAAGACAGGTTTCATTTATGCGATTAGAATTTCCATGAAGAAAGTTGTCCCTTAAAATGTGTAAAATCATCATCTGATACAGCATTTTAATCAGTGAAATCCTTGTTTTAGAGGCGTAATCTGATTTAATGTTGTCAAGTCTGCTTTTTCTTTACTCAACAGTAGTAAGCTTTATAATATCATTTTACGCTGAGTTAATTTGCTTTGTTGGATTACAGCTGTAGAACAGCTGTTGCAGGCTCATTAAACCCTGCGCTCTCTTTATTGATCGGTTTTACTTTTCTCCCTCCTGCCTTTTCTCTCTCATACACGCGAGGCCATTTCAACACACACGCCTAAATCCCCGGTTGCCTGTAACCCAGAATCGGTAGTGCCACACGTTGGTTTGTTTGTTGGCAAAATGCGGTTTGACAGAGTGACGCTGCGCCTGTAACGGAGGCAGTGGGCCAGCCATCGGTGATTTCTGCAGCTTAGCGGTGTTTCCTCACTGAACTGATTTGCACACTTGGCACACCTGCTCGTATCTGTTTCCTCCCCGCCTCACTCAGCGCGCCGCTCGCATGCTGTTTGTCGGACGCCAAGGAGAGGGAGCTTTCATCAGCGGCAGACCTTGGTGGTAATCCGCACCCTGCTGGTCTGGCTCCAACGCTCTCTGGTGGGCCGAGGAATGTTCCCCTCGGAGGAGCTGGTTTTCGGCTCCTTGGATTCGGTGTCACTTCTAATTGCGCGTCGATGTTGGCGCTAATCTCGTGCCGAGGACGGCTGCCAGCAAGGCGAGACAAGTATTTTAAACCCCATCAGCAAATGAGTGGGTCAAGTCAAAACAGACCTGCGTATGCATTTTTAAATAGTTCGGGCCATTGGGTTCATCGTAAAGTCCCAATAATCCTGTGTATAACCATGATGTTGGAAATAGTGGTATAAAAAAAAATCTCTAAAACAGCGTTTGTGATATCTTCAAATCTAGTTGCACTTGTTGATTTGAACTGTTGAGGGCTGTAGTGATGGATATCTTACTAGAATACATCTTGGGGGGGGGAGTCTGAAGCCGCATGCCGCAATATGTCACAGTTGAATGGAAGTGACACGTCTTAAAGTTGATGTCTTTTATATGAGCACACCGTGTAGAAAGAAGTCCCCCCACTTAGTAATGGGGTGTGTGTCACGTGTTGCTTATCACAGTTTCTTATCAAGAGGGTGATTAGCCCTAATCCTTGTGGAATTAAAGTCTCAGTCCGCGCTAGTCTAAACAATTTGTCCGGTCATTTGGCCGTTCATGTCGATTGAAATTCTGGTGCAATGTTCCACACCTGTGTTACATTGACTCTCTTGCCCCTAATCTGTTAGGAAGTTGATTTTTACCATGTTGTGTTCAATTACCCGCCGATGTTGTCAAATTCTTGCAATAATACAAGTGTTATTAGACGGCTATGAAAGAGAGGTCATTGTTGTTTCAGGTGTCAGCAGGCAGAGGGTCAGATTTTGTGGTGGGGGAGGTATCCGATGATGTCTGACAGACCCGGGAATGAGTGGGAGTGTTATGCACTCACGTCTATAGTTCTTGGTATGGTATCCACAGAGCTCATCTTATTTCATCTTTTCTTTTTCTTTTTCTTTTTTTTTAGAGAACTAGAGAAAATATTTTCAAATTGAAGAACTCCAACACATTTGCTGTTGAAAGGGATTCAAAGGTTCGCTTTTTTGAAAGGTGCTGAAAGAAGACCATAAATCACTGTTGCAGCATGGGACATATTTTAAAGAAAAACGTAACATTAACACCCGGCTTAAGTCTCAGACGCTGCATTATAAGTAAAAATAGGACTTACTCATAAAAACCATGGGCCTTGTACTAAGTTGTGGAATGAAGCCTACCCTCATCGCCGCTCAGTCATTCAACTCCTCAGCAGAACAATAGGAAGATCTGCGATGACTTAACCTCTGACATTTTGACCCCTGACTGGCCCTCGTTGTCCTTCTCACAGGGGAGGCCTACATGAGACTCAACAAGCTGACTGAAGCCGAACACTGGTACACAGAGTCCCTGCGGGCCAAGCCTGACCACATCCCCGCGCACCTCACCTATGGCAAACTCCTGGCTTTGACGGTAAGACTTTCCTGATTGCACTTCCTCCGGAGACACGGAGGCGCTGTGTCGCTGCAACAGCTAATGTCAGACGACTGACTTGAGGCCCTTGTTCAACAAAAGTTACAAAGACAAACCAACTATAGGTTCACTTGTGCGGCTCGAACCTCTTTGTCTTTCTCAGCAATAGATGCCTTGGTAGGTTGTTAATCCATCTCTCTACCTTCAAAAGGGGATTCCGTGTTGAACTGATGATTTTCTGCTCTGAGGCTCGCCCTGCTGACTTCACATTGTTGTGTTTTTTTTTTGCTTCCCTGAACCCCTTCTCATTCTCTACCTGTCTTCCCTTTGATCGTTTCGCTTTCTTTTTTATTGCATTCCCCCACTTTCCCCCTAGGACTTTGATCACTTCTCTCCAGCTCTTTACCGACCGCCGCAATATGTTCCTGAAGTCTACAGTTAATCAATAGAGTGTGGGTGCAATAGACAGGGGACGAGATTGGAAGTGTGTGAGCATGATAAAAAAAAGAGGGTAGTGTTTCCCGAGATCATCCTAACGGTCTCGCCATAGACAAACAGCATTCATGTAGATGCTGCATTGGCCTCTCAGTCCCACATGGGGTCAAGGGACATCATAGAGTGTAATCATGCAGTGAAATACTACACATATGCTTCAAGACAGTCAATTCTGGATATACCCATATTGATAATCGGTGGCAATTTAGTAGTAGTACAACTAGTTAAAAAAACAAGACTATATAATATTGTTATTCATAGCATTTAACATTACAGTATATGTTGTATATACTGCAGTACCATTAATGTACTGTATACTCCTAAATCTGAATTTGTACATACCAGGGTGGTGGTTTGGGTGGAGAAGCAATTTTGGCACACCGTTCACCTAAACTCTCCGGGGGAAAAGAACATTTTCCCCGACATTTTCCAGCGTTTTGACCACGTCAACACTTTGTTTTGTTTCGGTGATTAATTTGACCTTTTGGAAAAACGCACTTATTCTTGCCAGGAAATTGCGTTAGTACGTTTTATACTGCCATATTTGCCTGGTAAATAGGAAGCTATTGCAAGCAGCAGCGTGTTACGGCATTCTCCGCAACAAAATCAAATTACCAGCCACATCTAAAACGCAATAATTATCATGCTGTGTCTCAATGGTTAAAAACCAAAGTATTAAAATGACACCCAGCATTGTGAAGAGCCAGGCTTCATGTTCTCCCCCTCCCTGTTTCCTGTCTTTTCAGCCTTTATGCTTTCTGCCAGTATCATACTAACATAAAACTAAAATAACACTGTAATATAATAATATAATGCTATAATAACACTAAAATATCAGTGAAGTGGATCGCTGTGTGTCCAAAATATATTGCGCTTCTGCACCACACCAGATTGATCGTACCGTCTGTGCTCTGCACCAATTGATGATTAAACTAAATTACAGTCCGGCTGACGCTATTGTTAAAATGCATTCGTTAAGCTGACACGAACTCCTTTCCGACCAAAAAAATATATCTGACGCTGAGAGCTGTCCGTGAAAACAGTGGAAGGGAACAACACTGTTTTCTCTAGAGGAGAGGCAAAGTATTCACCCAGCCGTGAAGAGAAACCCATTTCATTTGAGAAAGTGTTATTGATTCGGGAGGAAAAAGGAGATTCAGACCTGCAGGGATAATTCTCTGTAGATCTCGGACCATGATGGATGGCAGAGGTGTTTTCCAGCCCCTGTGATCCTGCGTGCAAATAATGTCATCAGAGGAGTTGTTAAGACAGACCATGAATCTCAGTCGGGGAACCTTTTCATGTTGGCTCCTTTGTTGTGGCTGTGGCCCATGTTCCTGATGACAACAGCATTTAAGCGTGATTAAAACCAGTGCAGGAAGTTGACCTGCCCACCGGCCCCCTCCGCCTCTATCATACTTCCGCACTCCCTGTGGTGCAACCGGGCATGATGAAGACACGCTGGATATTGTTGGGGGTTGGGGGCGTCGGGAGGTTGGGATCCCTGTGGAGGAGTTGGACAGGCTGCACGATGGGGCTTGGAGGGAGGGTCACAGAAGGGTGAGAGGAGGGCCGTGAGGCCGAGTCGGTAGCGGAGGCACGGGCAGCGCATGGCCGCCGTGATTTGTGGCCGAGGGGGAGGCCTCAATAGGAGTGGAAGGGAAAGTTAATCACACAGATCGGTATCACCGCGATCCTGCTGCGAGGTCCGGCCCACACCTCCGCTGACACCGCGGGGGAAGCAGGATGTGTTCCCGGGCCCTCTCCGCGCGCAGCGCAGATCAGAGACGGAGGCCGCGGCTGCGGGGCTCGCCGTGTTGGACTCGGTCGCTTGTCGTTTCCTCAGCTAATGGGATGCAGGCCTCGAATCTCCCGACAGCCTCGGCGTCCGCAGAGCCAGGCGCCACAGCTGCCGTTTATCCGATGCTATCGGGAGATTCGAGGGTGTGAGGCACGCACCGATGAGCGCAGCATGTGTGTGACAAAAGGGAGGATATTGCGTTCACGCCATGAGCTGAGAGGACTGGAGGAGTGGATATTAGCAGTAAACACTTCTGGGCCCCCGCTCCCCCTTTTCAACTAGTGAACTCAAGATGTTCTGAATTCAACAGAGATGACACGTGGGGGGAACTGTGGAAACGGAGTGATTGTTAAAAGGCGGACTGCGGGTTCCATTGATCTTCATCATTGTCAGTCCAACTGAGTAACATCCATTACTCATGTCTCACACACACACACACACACAGTTGGTGTTATTTATTTTTCCCTGTATGCAAGTTTTAGTTCGGAAATTAAAATCCAGGCATCCAAACGATGCCAGAAAAAAAAAACATTCACATATTCACTGGGAAATGTAGCATCTCGCTCATCATGGAAAGCTAGGACCTCCCAGGGATGTTTTTGGTGGTTGTCGTGCTTTCTTCTCGTTTACATACACTTAAATTCTGCAGAGGTCTAAAACTTATCAACATCTTTAAAAAACAGAAATGACAGTAATCGGCTGCAGTGTGGCACACAGTGTTCAGTTCGTCTTGTCACTGCTGACTGTTGCCTTGCCAAGCATGTGGAACACATTGGCTATGCTCTCTGAGAGAACAAAATGAACAGCCCAAAACCTTACGCACCAAATGTTGGGAGGCACAACATTATCACCAACCTGTCTGTGAAGAAAACATATTGAAGAAAGGATAGTGGGATCATTTTCCGTTGTGAGACGCTGCAACGTGGAAATAATATAACACGCGGTGTAGCAAACGGAGGAAATTACTGGAAAACAAGCAATTGATTACTTTTTTGAGTTTCATATACTTCTCTGAGCATTCATTAATAATTCTTAGACCTGTCATAATCCAAATCTTAACTCCACTCACAGCTGCTGCTCATCTCAGAGTGAGGGGAGCTTAATTAACAAACAGCTTTAACAAACAGACCTAGGCCTCTGCTATTAGAAAACCAGCGGCGCTTAACATTCGTTTCTCCATCTGTGAATCAGAGTATGTAAATACACCGAGATCAGGCTTTTCCGATGGGAACTTGGGATCGCAAATTGGACGCCATCAGCTGCTCAGCGCGGGGGCTTTGTTTTCCAAATCAACAAGGGAAACCTCGCTCAAATATTGACCTCAGTGAAATAATTTATTTACTGAATCCACGGCTCAACAAAGGTGTATACACTTGACTAGGTATACAGCCATTAATATTCGATTTTACTGATTGCATGTGGGCTTGTTCTTCCATTTGAGCTAACTGAAGTCTTTAGCTGTATTTGACAGATTTGTTGGCTTGTCAAGTCTTTATTTATTCCCCCTTCATCTTTTCCCAAAGACTTTCACAGCTCCCCTTTTTATATTTTATGTGATTTATATAACGCAAGTCTTCTTTTAGAATGAAATACACTCGCGATTTGCATTGTTAATGCTTAAACATCAGCTTTCATAGATGAGTGGCCTTTGTGAATTGTTGATCAGATTGCACCTGGTACCCAGCTGAGAGGAGTGATGTGTCCCAGCTGGCTACCCTACTGGCCAGCTGCTCATCTTGTGCCAGCATTGGTGACATGTCACTCTTTTGAGGACCCGAGGGAACTCTGGACGCCCACAGGGTTTCACCGATGCTCCTCCCCATCATCTCACAATCACCCCTATGAAGTCACTCTGAAGGCTTTAAAAAAAAAAAAAACTGTACACACATGTAAATAAAACCTCGGTGTGCGCGTTTGCGCGTTCACGCTCGTGTGCCTCATGCACCTTAGGTGAAGCGAAAGATCCCTACAGACACCCAATGGCCGCTCTGTCTCCTTTCCTCTCAACGCCGCTCTCCCGCTCCATTTCCCCTCACCACCCTATGTCTCGTTTCATTGCGGTCGGGCCACACACGCTGGCAATCTGCGGTTATGCTCTGGGAAGTGTTATTTGCACAGATAAAAGTGTGTAATGAATAAGCCTTTGCCCCGTCTGGTCCACTGTGCCAAGCAGGACGGTGTGCGCTTTGACGGGACGACACATGAGCTTGAAAGAATAACACTCGTGGTCCATGTGTTTCATGTCTATTTATTGCGATTTATTGTTAAAGTAGGCCTGTGGTTTGGGGAGGGACATTAGGTATACGTAAAGGTATTTTGGACGCCGGGCCGAGTGAAATGTTTTCGTAATGAGTTGTTCGGGAGAGCAGTTGAAATAATAATGACACGATATTCAATCTGTCTCTCTCAGGGGCAGAAAACAGAAGCAGAGAGGTACTTCTTGAAGGCCATCCAACTTGATCCCACAAAAGGCAATTGTTACATGCATTATGGTAAGCAGAGTTTCATTTTTTGATTTGATTTTTTTTTGTACCTCAATTTCACATCTACTGACTTCAGTTTTTCAACAGAATATTCAGCTCAAGCTGTGCTTTGCAAGAACTTTAACGCCTTGTCAGGTTGTTTGTACAAGAGTGTATGCTAACCCTTTTGCCTTCTCCAGCTTCATGATGTGTAGTCTTGGTTCCGCTTAGATTTAAGGGCCGTTTTTAGTCCGACTGAGTCCGAATGATTTGGCAAGTTAAATCGTATTTTTCCTTTCTTAAAACAAATCTGTCTGAAAAACAGATAAACTGACGTTTAGTTATCATCGGTACAGCTGGCGCGTGACATTTAAAAGAATCAATACAGGTTGATGTGGATTTTTGCATTGTGTTGTCTGTCTTTAGCTGTCACCTTTAAAGGTTAAATCAGTTTGTGATAAGATAAACTTCATTGATCCACACAAAGATTAAGGGTTGTGTAAACAATAGGATATGGATAAACATAAAGGGTTAGTATGTGTTCAATATCATACTATGACATAGTCTACAGATTTGTATTTTCAATTTTTTTACTTAAAGCTTTCTTTAAGGAGGTGAAAAATCGAATTCTCAAGAGAGAGACCTGTTCAGATGGTAATGGTACCACACAAAGTTACAGACGGACATGGCAACAATCAGATAAAACATCATAATATACTAATAATAAAGTATATTATCCATTTAGAAATTATTAAAAAAATGGTGCTCCCCACTGCCTTGGAACTGGCTTCCTAGCAGCTGCTGAAGGGAGAATCATGAAAAGTCTTAAAATGTCTTTAGTTTCCATCAGAGAAAATAACTTGGAAGTATTTCAAATTCTTCTATTTACTTTACATCCTCATTTGCCTGCCAGAGAATGTAATGAAAGACTTTATATCTTATTGTAAGACTTTTGGATAAATTATACACCTATTACTAAAATATTTGTAGATTTTCGGTCAAGGGCAAAAGACCTTTGGCAATGTCACTACCGCCAGCGAAGGTGGTGAGAAAAAGCGTTTCAATAGACATAAATAAATGAATCCTTGTTTAAGTGGCTAATCCAGCATCTCCAGTTCAAGGTAACATTTATGGATCATATCATAAGGACTTAATTTAATATATAATGCTGGGAAAATTTGAAAAAAAAAAAAAATAACCAAGTATTTCTAGGACCGATCTTGTACTATCCTTCCTACTTTCACCAGCGTAATTATGAAACTGGCATTCAACCACATTCTATGCAGCATTAAAAAAGCTCAGGTTTAATCAAATTTCCTTTCCTGTTTAGTTTTGTGAACTATGCAGAGACGGGTGCTTGAAGTCCACGCTCGAAGCTAGACCTTTTTTACCTTCTACAGTGTAATAAACATGGACTCACACTTTCACAGTCTTGCACTTGGATTATGTTTGAGAGACGTTTATAAAAAAAATAGTGGGCACTCCTTGGGTGTTAGGGTTTTTTTTTTTAATGCGAGGACCATCATCTTTGATATTATAAACTCCTCATAACCGCAGAGGTGTTACTAACCGTGAGCTTCTTTACACCCGATCAGGGTCTGACGTCTCATTTTAAGGCCGCCTCTCACCTTGGGCCTGCGCTAGCCAGCTTCAGTTTCATCCGCAGTTATTAAGGAAAATATGCGTAGGTTCACTCTGTGGTGGAGCATCCCGGCACAGCAGTTGGGCTAACCAAAGTCAACAGGCTATTCGTTTCTCCCTAAACCCAGACCTCTGCAAGGGGTCCACCTTTGGATCTTGGCCCTGTCAGGCTCCCATAATCCCAACTCGTTAGGCGAGACCGCAGAGGTTCCCGGCCGCACCCATAATGAGAGACAACCCGCGAGAAACCTTTTCATTTCGAAGAAATAGATCAATCAGGGTCAGCTAATGGGAACAAATGTGGCTGAGAGATGGCCAGAGACTGATGGTATGCACTCCTGCCTAGCGTATTGGCATATTATTCCAGGGGCAAACCAGGCTCTCCGTCCACCCGGGCCAAAGGCAACACCGCTCGGCTGCGTATGCCTCAGTGCTTCTTTGGGGAACCCTCAGCGATTTCACCGTGTTGCCGTTCTCTCCTCCCCTGCCAGGTCAGTTTTTGTTGGAAGAGTCGCGGCTGCTGGAGGCGGCGGAGATGGCGCAGAAAGCAGCGCGCCTCGACAGCGGGGAGTTTGATGTGGTCTTCAGCGCGGCCCATATGCTCAGGTGAGTGGGACAGACGATGATTTTCAGAGCGCGCACACACGCGCGCGCTTGGGCCGCCGCTTTTTCGAGGCGGAGTCGGAAAAGGAGGCTGCACGAGGAGAGGGGAGGTCTACTGTCTGCACGGTTTATCCAGGGGGCTTACGCTTCTCCTCGGCCAGCGTGATTTACTTGGCCTTGCTCTGTAATCCTGTCCTCTCGCTGGTTTGTCTTTGCGTGCTGTGCAGCAATGTGTCTTCTCTCTATGTCTCTCTATACCTCTCTCCCGCTCTGTCTCACTCCGTCTCTGCCGTCACTGGCTCCTGTTTGAGAGTCTGCTTCCAAACTCAGCGCAGGGTTCAGCCTGTGCAGCGAGGCTTTAGCGGCCCACGTGCTGTAGTGCTCCTCAGCGCAGGCAATGAACTGACATTTGGAAATGCAGTCATGTGCCAATCCACAGTACCGCTCCACTGACTGACTTAAGGCTCCAGAATGACATTACCCAGTGATGAGATTTACTTGTCTAAACCCGTCATCTGCAGCTTCGGGCTTTTGGACTAAAACTACAGCAGCCCGCAGAAGTTATATGGATTTCTCTAAGACCACTAATGCACGTGTTGAATTGCCAGTTTGATAAAGCCCATGCTGTGCCCAGGACAGCAGGACATCGGCGCACAGCCTTATGGAAGATTCATACCCAGCTGCTTTATCCATAGCTCTTCCCCCAGCATTACGACCATGCAGGATCTTCACCACCTACAGCTTTCAGTATGGAGAGCATCTTCCGGGGTCCAGAAGCCTGGCAGCCATAGAGAGACTCAAGCGGTGTTTGGGGCGGAACGTTTTTTCCTCTCGCTCGGCATGGGGTCCCACTCTTCCCATGCTCATGTTCTTTATGGTGTTTGTCTTGGACGCAGTCGTGGAAAGACCCTCGGTCGGCGGGGACACAAGTGGATCTACACAGGGGGAGGGGAGGGGAGGGGGAGGGGGGTGGTTAAAAGAACAGCCAGAAGCTCTCAGATGTGCAAATGACTTTTATTGCTGTCATGAGACCATGCTTTTGGATCACTTCCAAACTAATACTTTTTCTCCGCCTCCTTTGAACAATTTTTATTTTCACTTTTTTTTTTTTTTTTACTAGTTCTGGTTTATAGCGGGAACCTAAGACTGGAAAGGCTGGTTAATGGAAATGCCAGTGGGAGTATGCTCAAACATCCTGCATTTTCATACAGAGAGAAACAAGTGACATAAAGTAACCCACAATCCAAAACTCTACGAGAAACGTACAGGCAGACTGTACCCACATAGTTGACTTCATAGCTTTCCATCCAAACCCGCATATTTCATATAATCCTATAAAACACCGTATCTAAAAGATGAGTCGGTATCACCATTATTTCAGGAATTAAGGTTTTGCCTTTTTGCACATTTTCCACCGAATGACTAAATGGGTTTGATATGATAACCCTGATGATAATAACTAGGTCAATTGCCTTGTTATTAATGCTAATAGTAATATTAAGTGTACTGTACATTAAGTATTACCCTTGGGGAAATGTTCAGTGTTGCATTCCAGTCGACAAAATAATGTGAATCTGTGTTTGAAACAGATGGCACGGCTGCAGTTTAAGCGCAAATATCTGGCTGTTGTGGTAAAAGACATTCTTTCAGTCACTCATCGGTGTGCGGCGATGTCACATAGTATGCGTTATAAGTACTGTTTCTGATTTTCCATGTCTGGGGTTTGTAAACGATATTTAGACATCAAGATATCAGAGTGTAATGATCAGCCGTTGAGCTGCTAATTTGAAAAATGGTCAAGAAGAATTTTACCCACCCTTGGGACTTTTTCTCTCTCCTTCCTTCTCCATTTCTTATCACTATCCTTCTCATTCCTTCACGCTTGTGGTGGAACACGGACTTTTCCTTTGGATTTAAACCCAGGCAACAGTTTACATACTTGGCCTCTATTGACTTCTACACTCTCACAGCCCACATACATGAGATTCTGTTGCTCCTTTGGTCATGGTGTGGCAGAGCTCCAGCTCTCCCCTGATAATGTGTTTATAAATGCGATAATGACATTATGGAATTAGATTCGTGCGTTTTCTCCCTTAGAGGATTTTGCTTTCCAAATATTGTGCTGGCAAACCAGCGTACGGTTGTGGTTGGACATGAAACCCACATGTATAATCTCAGGACAAATTCAAGCTCAGCTGGAATGTAAAATTGTTTTTTACAGGCCTGGGGAAAAAAAATGACTTAAAAAAACAACAGTAGTGGCATCAAATATATAATAATAATAATAATAATATCATATATAAGTATGATAAAGTACAAAATGTAGTGATTCAGATTTAGATTTAGAGCTTAACATCATTTTTTAGTCATGTTAGGGTCGTGTATACAGACATAACAATGACGGTGAGTTGACTTATAGATTACAGCTTACAGCGAACAAAAAAAGGAACAACATTAAATTATTCATTGATCAAGAAGCATCTCAAAGACAGTGTTTGTTATGGCAAACATAAATAATATGTGTGTGCCGTGGCTTCTGACCTGGCAATACCAGCGTAAAAGCTTTTCCTTTTATCTGAAACCACATGGATGATGATTCCTTAACGCACTGCGACAGCCGAAATGGGACCGCGTCCAGCGGCCTCGCTCTCTTTGATCTTTACGACTTGAGGGGCTCCACAGCCAGCCGTCACCGACTCTGTCCTTGACTTCGTCAAAGTTTGCCTGTAATGAGACAATTGTTACCATCGGTGACAAGCGTGCAGCTGTGGACCGTAAAGGTGCTCTCTGAGATGCTTGAGAATTAATAACAGGAAAAGGCCCCGAAACACAGATTTGTGTATAGCAGCAGTGGATTATGAAGGAAGATAAGACGCGTAATTGGGGACATTTCTCTCTCGACTGCAGGTCTCATGCTGACAAGCCATCTGCCCAAAAATTGTATTTTGTCGTTGTGTGGCATGATTCGGTGCATGCGTGATTAAACGATTTTTGTGCTTGCGTAGTGTTTTCACATCAGTGTTGCAGTAAAGCGTATGTTGAATATCTCTGATCAGCCCCGATTTGCTCAAAACTTTCCTTCAAACACGCCACTAGCCGAATGCTCTGACCCTCACGTTTTCAATCAGAACGGAAAGTGCCCGCGGGATGCCATTCGGACGAGAAAACGTAGGGGCGACGGGACCGGCTTTTTTCTCGTCCCTCGTGCTGTTCCCCTCCTGCTACTTTCCCGGTGACCCCTGAGCGCTAGTGAACACGCGGGGTTCAAGGTCTCTTCCTGAGCCCCGGAGCAATAAAGATGAGTAATGACTGCCTCTCTCTGTTTTCCCTTCGCAGACAAGCCAGCCTAAATGAGGCAGCTGAGCGGTACTATGGCCAAGCGGCGAGCCTGAGACCCAATGTGAGTACAGCCACCACTCGCTAATCACCCACATTACTGTTTGCCCTCATGGTCACTGTGCAATCACGGCCGCTATTGCTTTCCAATTTCACAACCGCCTGGTCTGCCTTCTCACAACGGCCCTCATTGTCAGTGGATCCCAGAAAGAGTAAGGGCTACGTTTATAATAAGCTCCAAGGCTTGTTTGTGCACCGTCCATCATTAACTTCAAAGGTGAAGCCAGGCTAAGTAAATTGAAAGGAATAATGATAATAACAGTCAGTCAGAAGACTTTGACACCTTGAAAATGCATGGGTTCTTACCTTTGAGATCTGACTGGAGGGGTCGAGCTGAAGTGAGGGCCCCAAGAGGGAGCAAAACATGTCTGGCATGCGGTTACCCTCTTTGTTCCTGTGTGTGTTGATGAGAAGAAATCAGTTCAGGATTTATGATCAAAATAAATCTGGACATTATTATACGCACAGTGAAATTCGGTTCCGCAAGCACACACACCCTGGTATGAGACAAACAAGAGTGTAACAAATTGATAAACCGTAAAACTTGCTCAGAAACCATGAAATATGTCTCTTTCTCCCTTTGTTGTTCTCGGTGCTGATGTAATGTCCAACGTTTGCCAAAGTGTTTGTGTATTTTTTAACATCTGCTTCAACCCAGACGGGAGATTGGGAAAATATAAATAAATAAATAAAATCTAATTGCCTTAGTTAAAACACACATAAATAATTTCAGAAAACCTCGGAGTTTAACTTGAACTCTGGCAAGATTCACATTAACTCGATGCTGTGAGCGCTCGTGTTTACTCGTGATCCCTGGTCACTTCTTCTGTTTATAGAAGCTGGGAGCAGAAAACAATCGGCGAATCCTACGGGAGAACGCGTTGGTAGTTAACATGTGAGCAGCAATAAAAAAAATTAAATAAAAAATGGCCCTGACATCTGCAAAGTTGAGATAAGGCAAATTGTTCTTATTTGTTTAGAGCTAACGCAATCATAACCATTAAAATGTAATTATTTGCAAATATGCCAAAGAAATGTGAGTGTCAGCACCAGGTCAGCAGATTCTAGTGTAATACACGCAGACCAGTGTTAGCATCCCGTATCCACTTCTCTTCATCCATCCATGATGCGAGCCCACATTCACACCAACTATTTGACAATTTGTAGTTAACGAGGCAACTTCTTATGCGGCCAAGACATTTTTGTCCAATAAGAGGACCATTGTGGCGCTGTCCCCGTGATTGATATGTACTTATACACAAACACACGCGGAGGATGTTTTTGTTTCCCACAGATCTATTTCCAGACCAGATCAGTGTTATGATCACATGACCGTTTCTTGGCATCTGGGACTTTATAAACACGCATGATGTCCACATCCAAACACTGCGGCACTTTTTTTTTTTGCCCCTACTTGGTCACTTGTGCCGGGATGCCTTTTGGCATTTTTCATCGCCTACGGCTGAGGCCCGATTGTAATTTAGCATCTTCATCCATCTTCTTTGCCGTTATCCTTTGTTCTTTGCGATGTGACTTGACCAGAGTCGTGTACCCTGTCCATCTTCATTTGTCATTTCATGCTTTACTGCGGCTTGACTCTTCCCTCTCCAGAGGCACTGGTGTTTTATATTAAGCACATATGTCTGCTCGCTCTGAGTAAGTGGGGACAATTCCTTCCATTCAAGGGATTTAGGCCTTTAGTCCCGCAATCCCCCATATGTAGGTGAGCTAAATCCTATTGGACGCCCGATTTCTTTGGCTACTCCCTGCACCCTGTGACATCTGTCCTTTAAAAGTTCTGTGTTGATATCTTTTGCTGAAATTTGTTTCTGGACTTATTGCAGCCAGGGCATTCCCCAGCCTAGCTCCAAACGTGGGTAGTCTTCATAGCCTATGTTGCTGTGTGGTCAAGGCTAATATGCACCACAACCGATCATGCCTCTGCAGCCATATACCAACTTTGGACAGGCAGGGAGGCAGAGAGGTTAGAGAGCAGCTGGAAACGAGTTAAAAAGCAACGCTTCTGACAAGGGAACATTTTGCAGAGCGTTGCAAGTGTCACAAGGGCAAGGAAGAATGCTGGAATGAGGGAGTAAATCTTAAAAGTCATAGGGGCAGATAGTCTTGGACGACCAGCGTTGGGAGTCTCAACGGGGAAAGGTGGGAGTGAGGAAACTGATGAGTTCTTCATGGGCTGAGAGACATATCTCTTAAACCTCTGCTGCAGCTGCACTGGGAGGAAACCCAAGTCACTTGATGAGCCAGGAGTCTTTTTTTTCTCATCCCCTAATATGTCTGGTCACTTCTCAAAAAGCGACAAATGCACGCATGTTAATTACTGCCTGTGGAGGTCACCTTATAGTTCATTTTAGAGATGAATTTGTCGACCCCGCTATTGGACAGACATCTGCAATATGTGCCTTTAACAATACCAGATGAGTGTTAGCTTGTCTTCACAAAGTTCCCATCCATCTCAAACCACATTTTTCTTGGATAAACTTTGGCTTCTCCTGTGACCTGTCATTCAATTTCTAGTCAGTTCAGTTTTATTTGTATAGCACCCTATCACATTACATTATGTTTCAGGGCACTTCACATAGTCTGGTTAAGTCAAATATTAAATAAAATCCAGAAGTTCCCACAATAACAAGCAGTTTATTATCACATTTATATGTGATATATATATATATATGTGTACTGTACTGTGGTCTGTATATATATATATATACACATATATTTATCATGTTTGTGCAATATATATATATCCAGAAGTGCCCACAATAACAAGCAGTTTATTATCACATTTATATATATATATATATATATATATATATATATATATATATGTATCAACATCCATGTGTAGTCAGCAGCTACACACACTTAACTTAACACAAACTTCTCTCACTTTCTCTCATTGAACTCATTCTATTCTTACTCCTCGTTGGTGTTTCTGTCTCGCTCACTGACTCTGGTCAGAGTGACGTGAGAACTTTGTACGGTTGCTGCTAAAACATTCCTGTGTACATTTGCTAGCAACGAAACAAACACACAAGGAAAATCCATCTCAAGGACACAAACAGGGTATTATTTTAACATTGTCCCTCATTGTGGCGGCATTTATTCTGAGCCATGTCACCGTATAACCTGATGGATATTTGCAATACACTGACCAAACAACACTCACTGACTCCACAAAACTATATTTGTTATATATATATATAGATATTTTTTTTTTTTGACGATTAAAAATCCCTAACTCCCAAATTGGCCACTTAGCATTATTATGTGGTTTGATCCGCGCATGGTAGAGTCAAACAGAAGGCAATTTATAGTGGAACAGACTCAGTACACTCGCCATTTGAGTCAAGAACTTTCGCTGGCCCTGTGAACAATCATATCCAACACAGTGGGAAAGGTTTTTCCAGGGGACTGGCGTAATTGCACAATGTAAGGCGAGCAGTGCGAAGTGATTTATTGCTGCATATTTGGTGTCATTGAGCAACAGCAGCTGTGTTGTACCTGCCAGGCCTTACTTTTGCCATAGCATCTGCAGCAATGTTTATTTATGCAAAGTTAAGAAGTGGCTGCTCCTTAAGGGACAATAGAATCATCCCAGAATCTCTTTGTTTTATTCACAATCCGCCCTATAAGGGAGGCAGCGCTGAAATGTTCGCGCTTGGGCCATCATTCATCTCACCGTGACATTTGAAAAGCAGAGATGTTTGGAGAGTTGTGTGAGTCAAGGGTGGGACAGCCATGCAAACGATGGCAGTGTACGCAACCCACAGTGTTGTCATCGCAAGATGAATGGCCTTACAGAGTGAAATGATTTGGGTTTGGTAACCTTTTTGTAAAGGTGTCTCTCAGTGGATGAGTAACTACCCGTTGAATGTGCAAAGTGTAATACTTTCTATGCAAAGTGTCAAGGTTTAAATTAAGTGGTTGCTTCTCTTTGTGTTTTAAACTAGACGTGGCAATTTACCGTTTGTTAGATGTACGCTTGTTATATAGCTTTATTTGAAAGTAAAATCCATTCACCGAATTGGAATAAATGTTTTATTCATAAGCCACAATGATTAGAGCTTTTCAGAACATTTAATATTTTTTAGAAAATGCTGAGGGCCTTTCGTAAAACTGTAGGGATGGCGAATGGTTCACATTTCTATCCAGTAAGTCAGTCCACTGATTTCCCCAAAGTTGTTTTTCTCTCATGCAACTCTTGATTAATGAATAGAGCACGAGTATGAAACTATGGCTCGGGGTGGGTCACATTAGTAAATGTCACGGCGCCACAATCGCGTGCCACTCCATGTGAAAGTGACGCGTGCAGGCCATCTTACCAAAAAGTGTTTTGTTGTTGGACATTCATTGTTTAATTGGAATTCAAATGTCCATAGATAACATAAGTCTTGAAAGCAGTGAAACAATTGCTTTGGCTACTTTGTGGTCGCCTTTATGGTCTGACAGCGATTGCACTCCGGACACTTACTGTTTGTCCTCACGACTCACCCGCTCGTTGGTGCCACTGATGATTGTCACGAGCAGGAATGTACAGTATATTCAGCTGGACCCACTTCAAAGAGGTCGCTCACCCTGACATGTGTGGCCACAGACATGACACAGGACACGCAAAGCAGCCAGCGTGGTTTCCAAGCTCCAAACACTGAGCCGCGGTCTCGGTGATCTGACTAACGGGATCCAATGACCTGACGTATAGCCTCCTGTAATGACCAAATTTGCTTTTACTAGTCGGTTTTATTGAAAAGAATATTATAACAGTTTATGTATTTTTTATTTGATGTTCACCCACTCTGTTTTCCCCTTGGGTTTGTGAAAAGACTTGCATTTTAGTGTATTTTCCGTTCAACAAAACATTGCATGTGAAACAGTGATACAAAATATTTCTGGTCAAAGTAGATTTATGTTGAATTATGTCTCATATACCCCCAAGTAAGCATAGTTGCATCATCCTCAGTCGTTCGTGGCCTTTGAATAATTGCTTCAAGCTTGTCCGAGGTGCACTCGGCATGAATTTGATCTTTTCCTCAAAAATGACAAGTCCTTTTTCTGGTGGGGCTGGGGTTTCAGTATCCTGCCGCTTTGATGAACCTCGGAGCGATCCTCCACCTCAACGGGAAGCTGCAAGACGCTGAAGCCAATTACCTCCGAGCACTCCGGCTGAAACCCGATGACACCATCACCCAGTCCAACTTGCGTAAACTGTGGAACATCATGGAGAAACAGGGCCTGAGGACCATGGGCCCCTGAACTCACCCTGCCGTACCTGACATGTGTACGCCAGACCTGGAGGAAAGGACGGCCCCCACGCTCCTCATTCCCCTCTCTCATCTGGGAGAGATGGAGGAGACTCAGGGAGGATGTTTGCTCAGAGAGGCCGTGACTGCGCCGCTCAGGACTCCTTACGACTCCTGAGCTCCGCATACACCTCAGGCCAGCAGCTTTCCTCTCAAGCGTTGCTCACAGCTTGGCCGTCGCCACACAGTATTTGGACTCTTTAAGAGCCTTTTTTTTTGATAAAAATAAGTGCTCTCAAAGGAAGCATGCTTTTTTTTTTGTTTTCTTCTTTTTTTTCTTTCTTTTTTATAACTAGAGCACTTCAACGAGAATGGTGACCATAGGTACACCCGTCCACATTTGTAATGGATTAAGTTTTCTTAAATAAGCAATTCTAGTTCAGAAGGATGATATTGTTCCCCCGAGCATTGCAAGCTAAATTATTGAAAGAGATCAATGCACTGAGGGTATTTCCCATCATCATGTAAGTAAGTTCTTTGTTCGAGCATGAACAGTTAATATGAAGAACTAGACACCACCAAAAATCTTACATCATTTAAATCTCATGTCCGTGTATTATTTTTCCACCACCTCGGTGGGTTTGGTTTTGCTCATGAGATTACAAACATGTCGTAATGATGCTATGGAAATTACATTATAAAGCCTTTGTAGCAGAAGCCCTGACAATTTGGGACGACTTGAAAAAGGGAAGTTAAATGGTTAGCCATTGCAGCGCGACGATAGCCTCTAAAAGCTCCACGCAGACTGGAATTGGCCAAATACGGCAAGTTTTGGCAAGAAAACGCAAAAAGCACGGTCATGCCTTAAAGTGAAAGGCGTGAAACTTCTCCAGCAGTGCACAGCAACATTTTGTGCCACTTCTGTTTCCTGTGGTTCAGTTAAAGAAGCCAAGTCGCCATGGTAACTTTGACAACAGCTATAAAAGGAATTATTAAGCTACCTTCCCATGGAAGTCACAGACATTTAAGGGGAA
Source organism: Colistium nudipinnis (assembly GCA_016785305.1). Lineage (NCBI taxonomy): Eukaryota > Metazoa > Chordata > Actinopteri > Pleuronectiformes > Rhombosoleidae > Colistium > Colistium nudipinnis. The sequence goes on from JAFBJU010000762.1 coordinate 305,856, forward strand.
GGTATTTTAGGCGGTATGCCACCTCCCTACACGCCTGCTGCTTAAACAGAAGCAGGTCGTGTAAAGCGAAATTAGATGAAGGAAGTATTCTAGCCCAAATCAGAAGCTATGCCGAGACACCACCTTTCGTCACGTGGCACAGGACGTAGTACGCCTGAGGGAAACGTTTTAATGCCTATGTTTGCGTTGGAATAAAACTCATTTCAGTGTGTTTACATAAATGAATCCTAATATATATCTGCATTGTGTATATTATACAGAAAATCGTGCAGCAAAAAAGTAGCCAGTGGAAGCTCGGACACTGAGCGAGGTTGGTTCTTTCCATGAAGCATTTTCCCCCTATGGTCGAGCCTCTGTTCTAAGTCTTAAGGTCTCATTTTGTAGATATTCTGTGTAGTCAACATCTGCTTGTTTCTCGTTGTCAGTATACGGTAAATGAAGTGGCACCTTCCCAGGAGTAAGAATATGTGCAGTGTTTGTGATGATTTGTGTGTTACAGGCCACAAACCCGCTGAACTGTCTGGGTCCTTTGTTTATTACATTGTAAGTTATTGCTTTGTCTTACCTCTGCGACAGAACCAGCTGGCACTGTGTTTTCACATGTTAAATGAAGGAAGCTAGAAGATATGTTGTATATGTTTGTGGCCATTGCCGAGAAAAACCCAAATACAGTGGCGCGACCCTTTTGGAATCGACAAAACCGCTGCAAGGGAGGATTTGATATATTTATGTTGTTTGCAGTTGAAATGGTCTCAACGCTGTTCTGTTTTTGACCGTGGTGTTCACTCGACACAGGTCCAGGAAAGTATTCACAATTCACATTTATTCCCGCCCCACAGTTCAAAACATCACGTGCTAATCCTTCTTTCCTGCGTATATTAAGTGTTTTTTTTTGAGCAAACACTGATAATTGTTATTGAGTGAAGGTGTAAAAAAAAAAAAAAAAAAAAAGGTTCACTCTGTGTCTCTGCTCAGGGAAGTCAAGTGGTGGTTTATTGCAGAAACTTGTTCACAGAGCGTTTACTAAATTAAAGATTTATTTTTGAAAGTTGTTGTATTTGTATAAATTATCGAGATTTGTAGCCCTTCTTTCCCTCCTTTTTCTAATATAAAAATGAACAGTGTGCCAGGATACGACCTTTTTTTCCTCAATGTTGCTTTTTTCCACAATAAATTTATGGTGTTCTGCTTTCGTTTTGTTTCCTGTGTGGCCATTTCTTCTGTACAATTTCGGATTCATTCATGGATTTCATTTGGATTTGAACTACCATTCAAAAGCACACAGCCCCTTCACACGCTGAAGCTTTCATATCCATGTGGGATATCAGACTTAATGGGGTGGTCTCGCATGCTGTGGGACAGGTTTTACAGGGGCCTTTAAAGCCTCCCCCCCTGCAAATTTGCTAAGTCGTGTCATAAAATCAACTGAAATGGATCTCCTCTGCTTTGATCTTTGAAAAACAAAGGGGACGTGTAAATATTACCATATGGAAGGGGTAGCGCTGTGCGCATGTGGCTGGGGTGTTTCAACCCCACCCCCCCAAATCCCGCTGACAAGAAAAAGGCCCTTCCCTGAGAAAGAAGCAGTCTGCCTTGTGATGTTTCTCACATGTCTACATGAGAGGGTCTGCTCCCGTGATCACAGCTCGCCACGGTGCCCGGCTCTCCTTATTGGGCTGGAATGCACCAACGCCGCTCGCACCGTCCAGTCCAGTTTGAATCTTCCTCTAAGAAAACAGGTGCACTACACTTATCTTGTGAAAGAGTGAAGCTTAGTGAGTCACGCTACGAGGGAAGTGTGATTTAATTTAATGCTGCAAGCCTCGGTAGGCATTTGGATCTCTTCCCGTACAAGGTTAAATATACAGCTAACCTTCAGATTATACTGTACGTCTGCATACTGATGCAGTGGCAGAGGAAACTTTGGAAATTACTTTTTATTTTCACTGGTTCACTTAAGGATGTGTGGTCCTTAGCCATGCCAGAGGCTTTCCTGGAGATGTTGACAGTCTGAGGGTCGATAATGTATAACTTTGATGGAAATACCTCTGCAGTTTTTGGAGGAAGATAGAAATGTGTCCGACATGTCCACAGAAGATGGACCAAAACACATTTGGTGATTGCCTGGATCTTCACAAGTACCACTATTTTTTTTCATTTAACTTGTGACCTATTTCAACATCTACCTAATGGATTGGCACGACCGTTTGTAGAAGTGTATAACTCCCAGATGGTGTACCCCGATAGCTTTGGTGTTCCCCTGATTCTTCCTCTAACACCATGAGGCTAGCACGTGTGGCGTTTGGTGCCATACAATCCCCATGCTCAATCATCATCAGGTCTAAATTTCAGATTGGCCAGCACTTTGATTTTTGCGTCTAAACAAAACGATATCATGAGCCACAGCGTCGCTTTATAATGAGTGTTAGTTATGGTAAATGTAAACATAACTGCCAAAAATCAGCCTCAATTTTCATTGTAGCTACCTCACTGAGCGGCTGGCATAGGTTTGTTGAAGGCTCAAGCAGTTTATTGAATGTGATATTTACCCTGTCGTAAAGATTTTTTAATATACAGTATATGAACAAAACTTGATCCATGCAGACCCCATACTGTTAAAATTCCCTTCGGACAAATCTAACCATAATATCTTCATCTATACTTTAAAACGGACTTGGCAGACATACATTGAGCTCACGAGTTTATTTGTATTTCATTATCATTTAAACATTTAAACTCTATTATATGCAGCATTTTAATTAAAACTCATGTCAAGGTCAGTTTTTATTGGCACCATGTGCGGTGGAACTTGATGATGAATGAAATGACAAAGTTGTACCAAAATTGATTAAAAAAAAGTAGAGCACATCTAATTCTGAAACATGTAAAATTGCCATGTATTTCCAGTACTACGGTCACAATGTTCACATTTCTCCCGTGGCGATGAACCCTAGATAAGCGTCAAAGAAAATCCAGAACGTCTGTCTTCCACTTGTATTGCTAAGTGCAGTTCATTGCTTTATATTACCTCTTGCATGCCCAAGAGTTCAAACTGGGAGGAAGGAATTTTTTCTTATTACGCCGTGATCTGGCAAATCTGCCTGCTGTTATCAAGCAAATATTTTGTGGTATGTGGTGATGAGCTATCACCACTTTGATCTGAAGTGCCTGAGCCAGCCTCTCCTGACCGGGGAGCTGTGCGTGATGCTGCGAAGCTCTCCCCTCTGGACCCAATAGCCGCTGTTATTACTTGATAGAAGAAGTATTAAGACGAAGCTCCTGCATGAGATGCAAACTCTGCTTTATATTATTGGAGTGTTCGGAGAGGAAATTGTCTTTTTTTTTTTTTTTTGGCACCATGTTTCAATGCAATATGTGCCACCGCGGCTCGCTCTAACAGAAGCCGTCCTGTTTCCAAATGCAAAGTGCTCATTACAACATGTCAGAGTTTATGAGATAGGGGATTTCAAGTCCTTGTATGGAATATTTCCATGTACTGGAAGTAAATACAATATGGAATTTTAAGCTGCGCACTTTTGGACTATGTTTCCTAGCAAGAATTCATTTCATTTCTTTAAAAAAAATCTACAGGGCATTTGCGGGCCCTGACCTCCGGTGTGAGTAATAACATGATAAACTTACTGTTACTCGTTTAGTTTGCGAAAAAATGCCAGGTTCTCAGCCAAGTGGAGTAAATCATACAGTTCAGCCTTTGATTTGTGATTTTGGGAAAGAGCTATTGGGAATTTATGGCACAAACATATTTCCCGACAGGTGAAAGGAACTACAGGCATTCAAACAAACAGTTTGTGTAAAATAACAAACATTCAGCTAATTACATAGGAGCTTTATGCTGGGCAGATATATCTGATTTAATGTAACTGTAAGGGGTCGAGGTTGCAGGGTAATTGGAGGTGTTTCGAGGTTTTAGAGCTTGAACTTGGAGCAGCTGTGGAAGGGCACATCTAGGGCCGATCTCCTAATCGGGAGCTAACAAAGGGGGACCAGGCCGTCCATTTGAAGACTCGGGGAGAGTTAGAGCTGCCTGTCTCTTCTTCCCAGGATCTCCAGGGCTCCCGTTGGATTTAGTTTTTTTGTTTTCTAGTGACCCGTTAGTGCTCCAGAATAGGCTAGATGTTTCTTCTCTTGGTGAAGATCAAACTGACTTTGTTGTTGCTTGCTCCACCGCCGCTGTTTGATCGGTCCCCTGCACAGTCCTGTTGCAGTAGCAAAGTGCTTATTTAAGGTGGTATATATGTTGTAACCCTACGAGCATGGCTGTAGGCTCGCCCCTCCAATTCCTCTGTCTGCAAATCATTATCTGATCAATTTGGTATAAATACATGAAATGAATATTCTCCTTATTTTCTGTGGGAAACGTATCCTATGGGGTTTAATGGCAGCTGGCGTCTTTTAAATCGTGTTAATGCCACGTTCCGATTCGACCGCTTCCCTATTTTCCTCAAGAAACTTTGGCTCATCCTCCTGTCTCAGAATATAAGCTTCGCAGAGTTCCCTCTCCAGGAACCCAACCTTCTAAATTTTGGTCAAATAAAATGGCAGGATAATGTTTGAACACAAAAGTGAAATAATTAGCTTTCTGTATATGTACCTGTAGATATGCAAATTGATAAAACTGCGACTTGAATGAGTTTTAGATATTATCTGATGTGTGTGCATGTGTGGGTGCGTGTGTGTGAGTGTGTGTGTGGAGAAACACTGGGTTGTTCGCTGTCATCTAGGCCATCAAGCTCCTATTTCAGTGCAGCCCTGGATATATCTGCTATATCTGGTTTTAAGCTGTCACACCAACTCACTGACAAGCATACATAGTGTTCTTGTTTTCTGAAAAGCTTGAAGCTGAAGTTGCTGACGTGTGCATGATTTGCAGGACCCACGTTTAGAGTTTCTGTGCCAAGTCTCACCCAAATGTCAGTGCAGACATGGGAATTCTCCAAAAAACCTAATATGGGCTCTGGCTAATTGTTCACAAGGCCCTACTGTTTCTCTGTTCAGACCTTATTCGTACATATGGTTACTGCAGCCAATGCACAATCATCCTTGTGTGTGGGTGTGCTCTTGCATGGGCGGCCATTTGTGCTTGTGCAGGTGTACAATGATAGCATAAAAAAGGAGTCGCAGACACAACCCAGATCCCCATCTCCTTAAAATGGCCACCCCCGAGGACTTGGAGAACACTATAAACAGTCAAACTCTAGAGGCCCTGTGAACAATCCATTTTGTGTGTTTTTTGGCAGGCCGGATCTGACACATCTAAAGAAATGGCACCGTTCTTTTCCCATCTGCCCCAACAGAATATACTTTGTCTTCTTTCTTCCCCCGCTGATGTGCTAAAGCAGAACCGCAGCCTTCTTAGAGCCAGTGGGTGTAGATGTATGGGTATTAATGGGTGTGCATATATGCCATATGTGTGTGTGTGTGTGTGTGTGTGGTAGCCAGAGAGGAGGCAGGTGCGGCCTGTGCATATCACGACGTCAGAAATGGATTCGTTTCAGAGCCAGAAGACAAGATGTGAAGATCCAGCGGTGTTCTGACAAAACAACAGGCTCTTCTCCAGACAGCTGGATTTCCATTCAGGCCATCACATGGGCCGCGTGCGAACCAGTGTGGGCTCAGAAGTCTTCTAAGCAGTACTTTGTGCCGCCAGAAGATCAGTGTCAGGCAACCGAAAGATCGAGAAGAATTACTCGTTTGACCTAGACAGAGGTGACTCCAGGTGATTTAACATATAAGGAGAGCCATAGCGGAGATCCGCAGCTGTTTGAGCAACGTCACGGTTGAACAAATTGCATTTCTAAATGTACGACATGGTTTCATCCTTAGACTTAGGCATTGCGCGCTTACTCTTTGTGCTGTTTTGGCAGGGAGTTGATCACATTTGGACACTTAGCAACGCCTCAACCTGGGCGGTGGAACTCAATCAAGGGCTCATAAGTGTAGGGGGTCACTCGATGAAAACGAAAATATAAAATAATATAAAATATTTGGACACAAATTACTAGGTTTTGGTCTCATTAGTATGCAACGTCAGATGACATGCATAAGTAGTTTATTTTTTTGTTTGTTTTGTTTTTAATGGTCACGCGGTGAGGTTTGGGCCCCACTGAAGTAGACGACTGCAGTGGAGTTTATTGGGTGGACAGCAGGAATCAGTTAAAGACAGTTGCAATTGTGGGCAGCTTTGTCCTACACAGAAGAAAAACACACAAAAATAGAGTTGGTGTTCATAATGACTGCTAATATCGTTATTTCATAGTGTATGGCTAGAGGAATCACTCACTAACGAGCTTCCGATGACCAAGGAAGAATGTGGGCTACTGTATATTGCATGACTTAAATGATTTAGCAGTGGGAGGACAAACAAAGTCACATGTTGCAGTTTTTTAGCAAGTCCACCACAAGACTACATTTCATAAAAATGATTTCAGGGCTATTTACGGTCTTCACACTCACTTTCTAATCTTCTGTTCCTGCTGCTGTTTTTGGCCACCTGCCTCGGTTCCGCTCTGTTTGTGACCACCTCGGTCTTTTTTGTTTACTGCTATTTAATACCTACCTGGAAGCCATCTGCGTGTTATTTATCATGTGCTGTGTTTTCCAAATGTTCTGCTGCGCTGCCGCAGCTCGGACTCTCGCCGCCAAGTCAAACCCTATTGTCGCCTTTGTTTGAGGTGGGAGGTGGGAAGCTGTTCTCGCCACACCAAATGTAAAAGAAAGGGAAACCTTAACTGTGGCCTATGTGCAGCCAGAAAACATCGACCTGAACAGACAAATATTTTGCTTGAAAATGGAACAGAGACGTGGATCCCTAAAAAGAGAATGGATTTAGTTTACAGATTCAACAAAATAATTTAAAAAATCAGCTGTCAATTGATAATAACTCCAACATTACCCATTAGTCACTTGAGTTGCTTAACTTTACCATTGACTCATGGAATCATCTGTGCTCTACTTAATGTTCTCAGTTTGAGATATTATCACGATATTGTGATCAACTTTTTTTTTTTTTCATTCTGTGAGTTCTTATGAGCTACATAGCACCCGATACAATTAAAATAAACATGCTAGTTACCAGCATATGAATTCGGTTTTAAGTTTACCAGCTCATACTGCAGACATCAATGACAACTGGAGGATGGCTACTCTGCCTCCTTGGTTGGCTGTCTCCGACCGTCTGTTCCCCGACATCGGCAGTCATTTTCTTCAAGGAGCTTTTCCCAATCATGTTAATGTTCTTTCCTCACTCCATACGAGAATGTACACGTACCTGCAATAGCTTCACCGTGTTGAGTTTATATCTATTGCAACAGCGCTCACCAATTTTAATGCTTTTCTACCCAGACCAATTTGCACTAAAGGTAAATCAACCACAGCAGCTGAGCTCCTCACATAATAGGTTGTCGTACAACCCATATATTTATACATACTGTATATGGAGTGATCGGTACAGGCCATTTGGTACTTTTTACCCCCATTTGACATCTGGCCTAATACTTTGGAAATGAAGATGCATTTTATGCGCGAGCCTGTTTCTCAACCTTCACTCTTGATCAACCTCATTATCTTTCCAAAAGGAGTTCTTGATATTTTTTTGCAGGAGTACCATCAGTCAGCTCTTACTTCGCTGGACCCCCCTTAGAGCAGAGTTGTCCAGGTTGTTATTTATCCTTAGTGGGCCGCGGGAATGGCTGATTAAGTTCCTCAGAGACCCATTAGAGCCAGGGACCTGTCCCACTCCGCCACTGCCACCATCCATCATGCAAATCTAGAACGCGAACGCCACGCTCGAGTCCGCCACAGTCTGCTTTATTATACCCTCATGTCAAAAACCCGTAAAAAGTCTGCCGCTAACAACTCTGGACACTTCCTTTCAAAAAAACTCCTATAATAACAGAAATGGGACACCAGTTGGTGATTGAGGAAGGAGCAACAAGTCTCATATCAGTAGGGTTTGGTTAGCCAGGTTTGACACACCACCAAACCCCCCCAGCCCTGCCCCATATCTCTTCTCCCTGCGGTGGCTGACCCAGGTAGCTGGGTCTTGGACAGATGGCGGGCTGCTGCGTGTTATTCTACCCTCGACTCTGGTGAAGGGGGTAATTTGCAAATGGGCTTCAGGACGCTAAGCACCGGGGTTCCAGCCTGGGGGCCCCCTGACAGCTCTGCTATGAATTCCAATGGAAAGTCTCAAACCTGTGGTTGGGGCATCTACCAGTGGGACTGACTGAGTATCTTGTGGCCAGGCTTAATCTTCTACAAACAGCATGTTCTTGAATTTGAATGTAATGTTCTTACATTTCTGCTGATATTTATGTTGGTGATCACTGCAGAAATTAGAACACACTCTAAAAAAACAATAAAAAAAACAATCCATCCTTCAAAATGAAAAGTCTATGACCGTCTCTGGGGAAATGCAGCTGTTTTTTTATTTATCGGTTATTTTTTGAAGCTTAAATATCTTTCACATTTGTTTTTACCATCAAGATTTTTCCTCTAGGAATCACTTCATGTAACAGGCTCCTGATAAGGCCTTTGGGTCTGGTCCTACGGAGATTTGAGCACACAAGATCTATTTAATGCAAAAACAATTCGCTGATAAGGCAAACTGGCTGCCTGTGTTTCGGTGTGGTACAGGGATGAAGTGTTTATTTGGCAAAAAACACATTCAGTGCTGTAAAAAAGAATTAACAGACAAGACCACATTATAACGTATTCTTTGCCAAGTTGTGTCTGTGTTTCTCGTCTGTTTAAGGAGTCTAAATGCGGCCTCACACATGGGGAGTCCTTTTACTCAAATGTGCAAATGCATGTGTCTTCTGTCAAAAAAACCACCCTTTCTCTTTTATGCCAAAATACTTTTTTTTGTCCTCTTCTGCTCTGTTTCAAACATATCTGATAGCCTAATTACATGGCTGATTGTAATTGATGCCTTTGATAGTTTCAAACGCTGCCGTCCACAGCCATGTGAGTTGCTGGAGGCCACAGGCCTACATCGTCAGGAGAAATCCCCAAAACAGCACGTACTTTTGCTTCTGTTGTGTATCAAACTAAGTAACCACCTAAACATAAATATACAATAATGATGACATACAATCCTTATCTAAATATAAGTACAATCCCAAGGAATATATGCACACTAACCCAATGAATAAATCCCCCCAAATAGTTGAAATTTAAATTGCACCTGGTCAACAACCAATAAAAACACCCCTGTTCCTATACTCAACTTGGTATGTCCCACCTGGAACTATATATTGGTGTTGGGCCATGGGGAAGACTTTTGCCCGAACACCCTGGCAGGAACAAGGAAGAGCCAAGCAGAGGTAAGTTTAAAACACACCAGTTTACGCACACATGCTCCTTATTAGCAGTTTGCTAAGTTATGTCTTATCAAGATCATTCAGCCTTCATCACAAAGGAAGTAAACAGAAATTCATTTCTCAAACAATCAAACAATAAAGAATACAATGTTTGTGTGAGTGTGTGTGTGGTAATGGACCTTATTAAAATGCACTGATGTTAACCCTTGCCAACAATCATGTAAAATCACAGAGCTGATGCTCAAGTACCTGTGTGTCGTTGTGAGTAACTGTTAGAACTTTTCAAATTTAATAATAATAATAATAATAATAATAATAATAATAATAATAATAATAATAATAATAATAATAATAATAATAATAATAATGATGATGAAAACAATTTAAATATAACTTATTTACACAATAAAACATAAGGGTCCAGGTTTACACCAGTGGAACTTTTATCCCCTCACCAGCCCAAATGCACTCTGCAGTACTTTACGCACACAGCTAATTTACTGTTCCATGAGTAACTGTTTGTTCATTCATTATATCAGTCAGCGAATTGAGCGTGTTTAATGTGTTATTCTATTACTCAGCACCAGGAAAGGCGCTCTGGCAACAATCACAAGATGTTTATATATTTGGCAAAGTGATATTCATTTAATGCTGAGTATGAAATGGAGCTGAAGCAACTGGTGGTTTACTGTTTATTACATCCCTTAGACGCTCAGGCACATTTATTTACAGGGCTTTGTGGGGGTTTTAATGAACATGGTCTCGGTGACTGTGTAAAGCTCCATAACCAGCCTTTCGTTGTCTCCATTTTAACAGTTAACGTTCACTTTAGCTTTCATTTTTTTGTCAACTTGTAATATTAAACCTCTTCTTCTCCTCTTTTATCCGACTTAGGTGCTGAAGATTAGTGATTTATAGTGATTGGCCAACATATTACGTCAACATGAAAAGAAAAGAGTTCCCTGAGCTGAGTAAATATGGTAAGTGTGCTGTATTTTTTAGTCAACATCCAAGATATCTTTGGTCTGCCTTTTGAGCTATTTTTTCCACCACCAATAATGCTTAAGTTAATGGTCTAAATCCCTTTTTTTAATTTTCACATTTGGGCTGTGATAATGATGCAATTATGATAATGTTCTCTGGCACTCCTGGCGATGCTGAATGTTTCCCTTTTCCTCTTCCTGTTTATTATTATTACCATTTAGCATTTGAAGCTTTAACATCGGGAGGTTTCTGTTCGAGCCAATGTGCCTCACTATATCAACAACACAAACGTGAAAAGCAATCATTCTGAAGGCAAAATTTGATGTTTTATTTTTCATGTGCTTTGTTCATGAAGTAAACGAAACAAGTGAAACCAGATGTGCATCACTCTTGCACTCATTTCAAATATGACGCCAAATTCAGATCATCCCAAATCTCTGCCGATTAGAGTTCTGCTCTAGCAGATGTGTGTTAGAAGTGCAAAAGGAATTAATTAATGGAGCTTAGAATTGTTTAAACTTCCCAAGGGCAAATAAAGACAAACAATTATTGGTCACACAGATGGATCACAAATTGGATTTCCCCCAATTTACAAGATAAACAGGAAAAATACCTTATTTGTTTGTAGGCCACTCATGAGGTCAGACACCTGTGCCAAATCCTTATTATTGATTTTTTTTTTGTGAGGTAAAGGAAAAAGTATTGTGTGTGAGATGTGGTTTTTTCTTTTGCACGGAGTAGTTTGTGCTCTCCTTTCGGTGTTGAACCACTCAAAAAGACAACACTGAAACCTGGTCTCTCTACAGGAGCAGAGTAGTTTGAGACATTCTTGACATCTGAATGTCATAAAAGGTTTAATGTGATGACTTGGAACTGGAAATGTGGTCTGGGGGTGTTATACGGTGAGAGTTCACACACTTTTTCCATGCAAACCAAGTGCTCTGTAAACAGAGCTCTGTAAACATAGAGTGACTCTTTTGTTTTCATGTCAGTGGGATCCATTCAACTTGTCTACTGCAACCGGGAAGCAGCATTAAGTTTTAATAACAGCAATCTGTGTCAAAATATGTCAAATATTATTTGTAGTCTCTCGGCCTTGGTACAGTTGCACACGCACCACAGCATGACACTGTGGCTACAATAAGCAAGGTGGTACCTGTACTGCTGATGTTTGCCACTTTGCCGAATTGACAACATCAACCTACTTGTTCAATCAACATTTATGCACTTTTTGCTTCGATTCATTGCGGATGTGTTCTGAATGGTGTTTTTTTTTTTCTCTCTCTCTCGGCAGGAAACTGAGACTTCCTGCTGAATTTACAAGCAGCGGATTTTAAAGTGATCCTTTCTTTTTTTTTCTTTTTTTTTTTCTATGCGCCAAAACATGCAGCACCCAGAATTAGGAGTTTCATTGAATAAGTGCTGCTTTGTAATGACCCCAGGTATGGTTTGAGTCACAGAGCAGCTCTTTGTGTGAGGGACACCTGGAGGAAATATTGAAGGCGGATGGAAGGTGGGTGGTGCAGAGGCAGGATTGGTCTGTGGTTTAAAAGCTGTTTCTCTTGTTTCTCGGGTGATTTACTATGTGATTCATAGATCTGTTTGGGCCGAAGGAGTTTCTGTACCGTATGTAAACAGTCAGCCACTAAAATGAATTTAGATTGTATCAATAGGAAATCAAAAGCCATAGCATTACCCCATTTGTGACGCGGGTGCCACTCCGAGTGGACGGCCTTGTCCGGTGAACTGCGACGAGCTAAAATGTTCCGCCGCCATTACACGTTCGCCACAATTTCCTGGAATTCCCAGGAGATCGTAAATCACAGTTGGGTCAGTGCACTAAAACACTTGTCCTAATACAACAGCAAATGGCCCTTCAAATGAACATCTGTGGGCCATATTTGCCAGGCTTCCCCCATTAGCTCCCAGGAGACCACATGTGAAAGTGTGCTCGTGATTCGTGGCTGACTAAAAGTAAAGGTGCAGGTGAGAGGACGAAAACAACTGCTTTTGTGGCCTGCCTCAGAGGGAGAAGCCTGCCCTGCTTTCCTGTAGAGTGTTGTAATCATACATGCTGAAAGAAGCTCCAGCCCATTGCTTTAGTTTTTTTTCTGCCCTCTTCCTTGTTGGTCGCGGGAGTGAACGAAGTGACCTTTAGTTGCCACACCAGCGCCTGAAACCTCATATCTGCAGCCACCGCAAGGGTTCGGTTATCCAACTCGCATGAAATGGTTGAACGCTTTATTACAAATATGAAATATGGGCAGAATTCATATTTGGTATCTAGGCATAAAGCATGCTTCATAGAAAAGCACTTTAATGCAAGCACTTGGAGATTGAGTTTCTTTCATTTCACTTCAAATTATCTGTTTTTTTTTCCAACCGTTTGCCCTTTTCCCATAATCCTCGAGTCATTTTAGAGCCTACTATATCTATCCACCATCCGCGTGGTAGAGGCATGTTGACTGACTGAACTAACTCGCATGCTTCGTCTCCTCATAAACACCACATCACTGCATCTGAGACGTGTGTGCTTTCCTCGGGCTCTTTCTTCGGTTCCAAATCAAATTGTATCAGTTCCAATCGTGCTGCAAAAGATTATAGCGTCGATCTGTAAGTAAACATTCGGCGGTGCATGTCTCCCCGGCGTTTGGCTCATCTCGGCTGAGCACATGGTTTCTGCCACGGGCCACATCGCAGATGAGGAGAAGGCGGAGGGGGAGGCAGAGGAAGAGGTAAATCATGACAAAAGATCTCTTTTTAATATCATCTGACAACATACAAAGAAATCGCTTTTTTCGCATGTTGTTTTCAAGGTCTGTTCCACGGCATCCCACTTTCCCAGTCTCGCTGCCGTCATCTCGGCTACATCCATCGAGTCTTCACGTGTGCCAGGGGCTATCGCGCCACAAATCATCCAACCACGGTAAGATTATCCAACAACTGAGCCTAACAACCTTGGAAAGCTTATATAATCATAGTGGGGATCAGAGGGGGCTCTGTGTTGGTTGCATACAGAAACATGAGTTTGCTTTTATGTGCAACACTGAGCCAAAGGTGATTGCTGCTGGTGTGCAGACCCCATCCAAGATGATTACAGTTTTTTTTTTTTTTTTACCATGTAATCATCTCCTGTGATTGCACACTTGACCTCTCTACTTCAGGCGGCATACCTGAGAGGCTGTTGCATTCACTTTGTGGCCGTACGTCAAACTCATGTTTACTCACAAGATATCTGAGCTTGGGTTTTGTTTGTGTACCGCAGAGAACCTCGGAACCTTTCGCCAGTGGTGAGATCTCGGCGTAGGAGTGCAAACATTGCGTCAAGGTTGATTGTGGTTATGGATTTCATTTTTGTTACCTTTTTGGAAGCTTACCGAGAGATAGCCAGAGAAACACGCATCCTAGCTGTTCACCTCTGAGCGCTGGTCTTTTGTCATACTGGTGTGTATACAGTATACTGGTGAAATGGAAACCCAGATCTACAGCATGCGGCCCGTTTCGTTCGTCAAATGCATTGGTTCTGAGTCGGAGTGCTCCTCGCCTTCTGAGCACGCGCGTCTGCGCCATGCTAAGTGACATCATCAAGAATTTGACGCCCCACCATCTGTGTGTTATCCTAACCATCCTCTCCCTGGGTAGCTCCTTTCACTGCTCATAAGTTTTTCGATAAACAATCCCAAAGGTCGAGGCGGGGAAGGGGGGGAAGAAAAAAAAAAAGAGGAACGCGCGAAATAGGTCTGGTTTTGTCATCAACTTCAACAGATGGCCACGGTTTTTGTGCCGGAAAAAAGGAAAGCGTATGGGAAATAAACGCAGCTTATCACTTAAAAGCAGGATGCTCCATTTGTTGTGAACATAGAGTAAAGTGGAAAGGATTTTCGTAGCTGTGAAGCGCTCGTACATCATGCAACGGTATGACAGTGGAGACGGTGGCTGAATATGCTGATGTTACAAAGCTTCCCTTTTTCGTTCCTGTGATATTTGCCAGAGATGAGTTTTAAGGGTGGATGCAGAGGGGCCTGTGGCAAAGATTGCCTGTTAGTACTTTGTGTTTTGGTAATTCGCGGAACTGATTGTGTGAACATGGTACATATTATAACTGCGTAGCGCTCCTCGGTTGGTGGGCACGGTTTTTTCGAATCTTTTCCTTTCCTCCCACACCTGGGTGGTTAACTGGCAAACGGCATGTTCTTGACATCCATCACAGAGTTTACCATCCAACACAAGCACCGCCAAACCTTTTGCTGTGTTTGGTTTTCCATGAATCTGAGACCACATTCCCTGATGGGAATAGTTCATTACGAACAGATATTTGTGTTTGAAATTAAACCAGAGCTCTTTCCTCTCTGTCTCTCGCTCTCTCCCGCGCTTGATTCATTGCACAGGGCTTTTTAACTTCCAAATTAGCGAGACTCATCAGAGACTCATTTTCATTGCACACAGAGAACAGAAAGCTACATCGCAACCAAAAAAATTATACATACTGTGTGAAACCCCTCTATGTTCCTCTAAAAACACACTGCAGCACAGCTGACCCATGGTGACACTTGTTGCATTATTTCTCATTCGTGAATACTAAACAGAACATCACAACAACCCTGAACGTCCCTGTGAGATATCAGATAAAAAATACGGTTCAGTTCGGGGGCAGCAAGAGAATTATTTTCTCTTTCAAAACCATATACTGCATGGAAAGAACGACTTTTATGTCGTAAGTAAAAAGTCTTATTGTTTAAGTTATACATTGCATATATCCATTTTCTGACGCTGCTGCTGAAAAAATATTTAAACATGCAGGCTGAGGAAATGTGCACAATAATTGCTTCTGAAGAGGACCGTTTACACCTCCTAAAAATGGCCAGTTTGCAACCAAGCAACATTAATAATATTGGCTTGTTTTCATCTGGGAGTCACCAGACATTTTAGGCTGTCGACTGTGGAACAGTTTTACCATGATAATAAACTACTACAGTTCCCCTCTGTTACTGCTCTGTTCATTTAGCCAGGAGAGTGAGAAAAAGCCCAAAAATCCAAACAGGGCTGTTTTAGAAATGCTGTTTTCACTTATCAGTAGGGATTCCAAGTAGGCAACTTGAGTAGTTGAAAATTCTCTAAGACGTTTCACCTCCCATGGAAGCGGCCTTTTCAGTTATAACTCACTGGTGAGAAAGTTCAGGTCTTAAGGGCTTGCGAGATGAATATGCCTAATTAGAGCAGTATATATACCAATATACTGTTGGAGTGGTCAGCAGGCCTATTTGTGGAATTCGGTGTTTTGTGTGTGTTTTTTTTTCTTTTTGGTTAAGAGATCCTTGGTCAGAAAAAGTTTGAGAAACACTGAATTAGAGGATTGTTCAGATAAACTTGCTGAACTTTGACCTAGTTCCAGGTTTTTGGATTCACCTGAGTCCAGGTGTAAAGGAGGGTTGTTGGCTTTGCCTGAGAGGTCCTTAGTGTTGTGGTGGGAGTGTAGCCGCCTGGAAAGAGAATGAAGAACAGCATTGTAGGCGGATGACAGTTGGTGTGTTAAGCCTCCTCTGTTGAGTTATGGTTACTCCAGGTTAACATGGATAACGGAGAGCCTTCACAGACTTGTTTTCACTTCATTTTTCGATTTTATACCACAAATAAAAACAAACCATGCATAGATTGGCATTTACTTTATTGAGTTGGATAAGGTGGATTTGATGCCATTGTCGTGTACAGCATCAGTACAGTAAGCTGCAGCCAGCATTCTCTGAGAAAAGGTCAAAGGCCTAGGGAGAAAAGAAGAGGCAAATTATGGCAAACAATCATAAAGTAACAAAATTCACCTACCGACATCTTTAAAGGTAAAACAAATATTCTTTAATCACAACACTTTAAGTACTACTTTTACTCTGTTCACCTATAATCGGCTAAACCAATCAGGTGCTGATGTTCACATCAGAAATAGGCATAGCATCATTGTCTTTCACTCATCTTAAGAAGGTGAGTATGCATAGAGCCGCCTTTTTTTTAAACAACATTCAACTGGACGCGCAGGGGTTTCACTCAGACCAAAACAATATAAGGGGAGAAAAGCGTGTATTTTAAAACGTTTTCCTTTCTTGAATGGAGTGTAGACACTTCCTTTGTGAGCCATGTTCTGCCCACTCGACACATTTCTCTTTGTCTTGCAACAGAGAGCCGGCCTTCGCACTTGTCATTCCTTCCCTAATTCAAGATGAGCCTTCCACTCCTAATTACTCACTCATTCATCCTCTTCGCACAGGCTTTCTTCCGTTGTCTTTCGCGGCACCAGCAGCCAGGAATGCTGGGAGTGTAGTCATTATAGAGGAGACAACACTTTGGGAATAGTCCTTCAAACGCAAGTTTGGTAGCTGCTTTAGTTGGGGGGCAAAAACAATCGTTCTTGGAGTGTCCCTGTGGGTGAAACACAAAAGCTGAGTTACGCGGCTGAGTGTGGGAAGAAAAGTGTAATAACTTTCACCTGAATGCTTCCACTCTGCGGAACACCATGGGTTTGTCATTCACAGGCATCAGACCCCTCTGCATTCAAAGAATGAGGCCCGCAGGGATCGAGCACTAATGAGGCAGCAGGCATTTCTCTGGCCTGTTACGAACTGCTCTGTGTTGAAGCTCTCTCTTGACTGGAAGCTGCTCCCGGTACCAGCAACTATTTCGCCGAGTGAAAAGGATTCAAAATTAATGATGCAATTATGCTAATTAGAGTTGCCAGGCTTCCTTGTTTCCCTCCCCTCCCACTTAGTATCAATCCTGTTGAAGAATGGCAAAGTGAAGGCATCGCCGCTCACATTCAGAATGTATGTCAAAATGTACCCATGAACGGCATGTTAAGTGTAGTTGATGACAATGGGCTTTGAAATGATAACACTTTTTTTTTTTTTATTGTCACTTGGGTTTTCCCTGTAAATGTGTAGTGCAGGTTTGGCTGGAGACTATTTGCTTAGAATCAGTCAGTTATGTGCAGTCCTGGCGTAACTGTGCTTTTTCCAGCTGTCAGATGACAAGTTGCATTTGTCCCGCTTGGATGGTCACGTTGATTTCATTTTTTTGTCATTCATGGACACACTCAATTATGGCCACGTGTGATTCTCAGCAGACCACGTTGACTCACCTTGCTGTTCATAAAGACAGTTGGATACATTTCTAAGTAGATACAAACCATGTTACGGAATTTCATTTCTCTCGACAGTGACAAATGGCCATGTAACAAAGAGGGCTGTAACCATGTTTGCAGTTGAAAAACTCAGGGTACAACTCATATTTTCACTGGCACTGCTACTATCATGTACTAGTGATCGCTGTATTTTATTTCCATTCACAACCAATGCTTTATTTCACTCAATGTCTTCATAGGCTTTAATATTGCACCAGAAAACACTATTTCCTAAGTATAATGGGGTATGAAGGGTCTTTGATTTGTATACATTCATCTGCGTTTAATACTTGTTACTAATTCGCCTTCTTCTCTCCTCCAGTTTTCCTCTGTCTTCAGTCTGTTTCTGTAGGTACTTGGTTCAGGATGTGCCTTTAAGAAGAAACTCAGTGAGAGATGTCAGCTGAGTTGTCTGGATGTGTGTCCACAAACCTCCCGCTGCCACCCAGAGATAAATCACCTGATCATGACTATTTTATTTATTTTATATTTAGGTTTTAGGTTGACTGCCAGCCTTCCCGCTCCTCTCTCCCCCTATTTCTTTCTCTAGACCAAACCAATTCAAGACAGCTGCTCATCCAGCTTTCAACAAGTTTTCCCATGTACATGTGCTATATAATGTTCTTGATATAATTAGGAAAATGAATTTGACTAGCTTTATATATTGTGCCAAAGAATCTAACTTGACTGGAGCATATTACAATGAAAGAGTAAACGGGGGTGATAAAGCAAAGTTATTGGCATTGATAGTTCATTTGGTTGATCGGTAATAAAGTATATTGTATTAAAAGTATTCTTATTAACCTAAATTAGTTTCTTTGCATTTATTTCCAGAGAAATTAAGTATATACTTGGACTGAATAATACCAAAAAATAAAAAATGTCCAAAATGGGAGAAACCTACACATGTGCGCCGGCAGGGCTATGTACTAGAGCCTTATGTTGGCCGAAAAGTAAAAAATTTCAAAACTCCCGAAACTCACACAGTACCATCAGCAGGACCTAAAAATAAGGTAGGTGCAAATATAAAGTGAAAAAAGTGAAACATCATCGTATAGCTTGTCGTCAAAAATTCCCCAAAAATTCCAAAAATAGCCGTACGTCGGCTGAAAGGTCAAAAATTTAAAAAATTTAAAACTCGCACAGTAGCATCGGCAGGACCTAAAAATAGGGTAGGTGTGAAATAAAAGTGAAAAAATTATAGAATAGCATGTCGTCAAAAATTCAAGAATTTGACAAAAAAATCGTCTTACTATAACCTTATGTTTGGCGGAAAAAGTCAAAAATGTCAAAACTCCCGCAACTCACACAGTAGCATCGGAAGTGACTAAAAATAG
>JAFBJU010000764.1:0-74709 GCA_016785305.1 Colistium nudipinnis
GATTTTTTTTTCACTTTTCTTCATCTCAGTCATATATGTGAGTGTTTTGCATGTTTTTCTGGATGTTTTGACGATTTTTTCATTTTTTGACTTTTCTGACATTTCTGGACGACATACTATACTATGACGTTTTTGGTCAAAGTTTGGCGACATACTGATTTTTTTTTTTCACTTTTCTTCATCTCAGTCATATATGAGTGTTTTCCATGTTTTTGTACATGTTTTGACGATTTTTACATTTTTTGACTTTTCTGCCATTTTTGGACGACATACAATACTATGATGTTTTTGGTCAAAGTTTGGCGACATACTGATTTATTTATTTATTTTCACTTTTCTTCATCTCAGTCATATATGTGAGTGTTTTGGATGTTTACGTGCATGTTTTGACGATTTTATTTTTTTTGACATTTTTGGACGACATACTATATTAAGTTTTTTCTAAAATTTTGGACGACATGGTAAACTTCGACGTTTTTCAGTTTTTCCTCACCCCACCATATTTTTTGCATTGCCAATGCAGCTATGCGCATTTCAAGTGCTTTTGACATTTTAACATTTTTTTAAATTTTCGGACGACATGGTAAACTACGACGTTTTTCAGTTTTTCCACTTTTTTTCACCTCTATCATATTTTTTGCATTGCCGATGCAGCTATGCACATTTCAAGTGCTTTTGACATTTTTTAACATTTTTAAATGTTTTTAAATTTTCGGACGACATACTATACTATGACGTTTTTTGTCACATTTTGAACGACATGCTATACTGTGACGTTTTTCACTTTTTTCCATCTCTACCATATTTTTTTGCATTGCCGATTCAGCGATGCATATTTCAAGTGCTTTAGACATTTTTAAGTTCAGTTAGAGAAACTACAAATAAATAACTCATCAACAGAGTAAAGCTAAAGAAAAAAGAAAAAGTGGTAACAACCGAGTTTATTTTATGATACACTGTCTACATTATCATAAATAAACAGATCAAAAATCCTTACCCACATAACCCCTGGAGAGCTGCCTGGTGATGAATCAATTGTGTTAAATCAGCAAGGTTCAGATTGAGATACAGTAACATGCATGACCGACATGTTGCTTTCAAACGTTTCCTCAAAATGCACTTTAAAAAAGTTTAACCACTTTAGAAAAATATCAAAATAGAAACAAGTTTTCCCATCACCATCTCCACCAGTGACTAAACACTAAAATCTACAGAATCTTCAATGTGGTCATTTGTACAGACAGAAGTAGCCAAGAGTTTTTGAAAATACACTCACTGCTCCGAAAAAAAAGTCAACTTTCTCTCCAAGTCTTCTTTGTAGATCTGCTTTGCCTGGACAGACGGTGCGTTGGTCAGTGAGGTGGGCTATGTGGGTGCACATCAAAAGCCGGCCCTGCATTCAGGACTGAAGGATCAGAAATCTATTAAAAGAGTTGAAAACAAAAGAAAGCACAACAGAGCACGAAAACCACGTAAGCATGTAAACTCATACAGGCCTACTTCCAGGGCTGAAGAAAAAAAAAATCAATAACCTATGATCAAACACTGCAAATTTAATTCGCTCAAGGAGTCAGATAAATGGTACATAATCAATGCATTGCAAGTGGATGAGAAAAATAGAGATTTTTTTCCCCATCTACTGACAGTAAAAACCATGATTTCAATATAGAGTTTAGTCCCCATACAAGGACGATTCAAGCTAAGAAAAATAAAAAATAAATGTCGTCTTTAACTTGTATGTGGACCGATTTTCCTCATGCAGTGATGTGACCCGACCACCTGTCTCCTCCCAGCACACACCACAATAATAACGATGAGCTGAATTGACCTGAGCACCATAGAAATAATGAATCGTTCTACCTAATTCTATAGCTACAGAGCAAATTTTGAAAATGTGTATGGAAACGGAGACATTCTGGTTCTAGTAGTAGCGCTTTTTTGTGCTTGAATAATGGGAGGGCACTAAAACTAATTGCTAACAGTGTCCAGGCACGTCACCGTCAGAAAAGCACCCGGAGCGTTAGAAACTACAGTATGGAAACTAGAACCATGCACGAATAAACTGGCCTCACTATTCTGCACTTGTTTTCTACAGACGGGGGTTAAATGCACACAAAGACACAAACAATTCACAGATTAAAACCAACATCAAAATGAGTCTCTTCTGACCGCCACAGAACAGTTAAATCCAGAAGCTACAGTTATAGAGTTATACCTCCCTCCTGTGGTGGGAGGGGAACTGGAATCCAGAAAGGAGAAGGTGTGTCATTCCAATTGAATCTGTGACCTTTGTCCGACCATGGAGGAAAAGAGAAGAAGTGAGCCAAGTTTTTTTCTGCTTGAGTTGTGGTGTGCTGTGGCAGGTAGGTGGAGTGGGCATGACGAGGGGCTGCTGAAAGGTCTTTACTCGCCGGTGCTCTTGGCAGCGCCGCCGCCCATTCCCAGGTAGGTGGCTGCGTTATCCACCAGCCCCCGGAGCGGCACGACGACGCTGTCCAGGAGGCCTTTCAGGGCGCGGGTCTGAGCTGCATCCAGGTTCTGGTAGGCGTAGTAGACGGAGCCGACCACCGCCACGAGGAGCAGGAGCTTGAGCAGGACGGACAGGAAGCCTCGTCGGGCCGAGGCTTTGCCTGAAGAGGCGGCGTTGCCCGGTCGGGAGAAAGACTCGGAGTAGGAGCGGCTCTCGGTGTGGAAGCTGTGCTGCAGGCGGGACTCGTCCAGCCAGTACTCGCTTTGCTTAAGAGGTCGACCGGCGGCCCCTCGGATCGGACGCCTGCAGGTCGCACTGAACAGAGAAACGCAAGATCAGAGTCGGGCAGAAAGACTTTAGTCAAGCTCCCAACAACTATCACATTCTTCCTTAGCATTTTACCCTGGCTGTGTTTCCAGGGTCAACTTTAAGGGTATTGTGTTGTTATCATTTCTTACCAATAAACAGAAGTAATTCTGTACCATAATTATATGCAGCATGTGCTTCTTGTGGAAGTCAGATCTTACCTGATGCCTGTCGGTGTACTTATTTCATTGGCAAGGATATCTTCGACCACACTCTTGCTTGCCTTCTTTGGAGTTTCTTCAATAACAATTTCCTCCACCACCTGTCAGTTTAGCACACAAAAAACACGTTGATACAGAAACAAACACTCTCATTGCCAAGCCTGGGAATGAAAGACGTAGCTCACCTTGATTTGTCGCCTGCTGCTGGTCCTAACAGTGACCGGAATTTTCCCTCTGCTCCTCACGGCCTTCTCCACCACAGGAACTGGTTCCGGTTCAGGGGCGGTAATCTCTTCTGAAAAATCAACACAGCAGTGAAACATGTTAGCAGTGTTCTTCCAACAATTGACCAAATAAACCGCGGTAAAGAAAGAGGGGTTGTTTTGACTCTAATTTGAATGATGACTGATTTCCTCATGCAGTGATGTGACCTGACGACATTTGTCCACCCAGCACACACAGCAATAGGGAAGAGCTGAACTGACCTGAGCACCATAGAAATAACCATTCTACTAGGCACTTCAACGTCAGAAAAACACCTAGCACGGAGCATTAGAAATCACAGCACGACTTTCAAGCACTAGAAGCATGGCCAAATAAACTGCAGTGAGCATTGTGCGGTCAGGACTCACCATCCTCCTTGTCACTGTACTGGTCAGAGTTTGTGTTGCCATTCTGGTTACTGTCTGCCTTGGGAAGAGCTGTGACGTCGGTGGGAGCGTCGGTGGGAGCGTCGGCTTCAGCCGGCGGCTGGTCCAAGAGCTTCTGCAGCTTCTTCTCATACAGCTTACGGGTCGTGGCTGAACGGTAGGGACATAGGTAAACACAATGTTGTGACATTGTTTCACAGGTTGTAAACATACAGCGTATGTACATACATAAGCATCCTTGGGTCCCTTGAAAGGCGCTATATAAGTCCAATCTATTATTATTATTATTACACAAATACACGCAGTGCTGCTACGAAGGGAACAATTTGCCACAATTATAACATAACAGTTATAACTTTAATGATTTCATATATTTACTGTATGAGGATTTAAGCCTTATAGTCGACTCATACAATATATATATACATATATATATACACACACACTGTGTTGCAGCAGACTGGTCCAGAAAAACGAATTTACTCTAATTATGCAAGGCAAATGTTTGTGAAAGTTGTTAATTGAATTTCTATTATTATGAAGTACAGTAGCAAGTTAAACACACATCAATGACTATAAAGGTACCAGTGGAGAATATAAAGGGCAGTATTAACACAATGAATCATACATTGCTACACATTTATATATTGCTACATCACATTTCTCCGTGATACTTCTCAGCTATAGTTAACAATAACTCTTTAGGGCATAACACAACTTGGAGAAACTGCAGAAAATGGGCAGATAAATAGAGCGTGTGACCCAATAAAAATAAAAAAAATAATTGTTCCACAGATACAATATTTGTCCGAGGCACAATTGTACTGGGGGATTTCTAGACAGTTTTATCTTAGTTTTGTTTCGAGTTTATTAAATATATCAAACGAAAGTGAAATAACTCATTCTAGACCTGACCAAAAAAATCAACAACTGGCACCAACAATACAATATATGCGGACAAAAGACGAGTTAAATCCATAGAAAAAGATTTAGTGGTAACGTAACATGCTTTATCAATTACGATAACTAGTAATACCGAGTGCAAAAAAAACGTTTAGTGCTTAAGATTGAGACAAACGTGAGACGTATTTGGAGTTACTCACCAACAATGGGCCCTGAGTCCACACCATGCTTTGCCAGCTGTTGTTTCAAATCATCATCAGTCAGATCCGTCACCTCTACTTCCTCCGTGCGAGGCTTGTCTGTCTTTTTAGTGGCTTTCTGCACAAAAACAAGACACAACATATTACACACACCGCGATTCACTTATTAAAAAAAAAAATGCATCACACGCAACGAACGGTCCATGAAGCATAACCTACTCTTCCTGATCGACTTTTGTTGGACACCACGGGGGTGGGTAGCTCCTCGTCGCTGGAGAAGGTGTCTACCGGCGGGCTCCTCTTGTTATTCAGCACGGTCAAGTTTTTCAGATACAGCTGCACGTACACTTCTTTCTTGTGCTCTCCGTTGGGCAGAGGCACGTTGTTGGCAGAGAGCTCGTTCTTCAGCTTATCTTTGGTGAGGACAGACGGGTCTTCGAGGAATTCAGCCATGTTTCGCGCGTTTTTTTTTTTCGTCCAATGCGTGGAGCTCCGTTTTTTTCCGCTTCACTCGGCACCTGCAAACAACATCAACAACCACGGGAAACGCAACCGAGAACAGCGCTGTTGTCAAACAAGACTGGCGCCTGTACCCGCTGCTAGCCGGTGGGAGGGAAAAGCGGTTTGTTCAAATGCCGCCCGGTTCCGCTTCTTAGCCGAAAACCTCTGATATCCACGGGTAGCTCTGATTTTTCTGGAGCAGATACACGCGTGTGCTGCAGTTGAAAGTTTTGCAGAAATAAACAAAATCACCGGCTGTAGAGCGGAGTTAGCTTAGCAGCACACCGGCGCACTCGCTTCTCTCTGTCCGCGGTCGCAACAAGGCCGAGCAACACGAGGCGCCGCGATTGGACGACAACGCGCAGGACGCCGCGCTGTGATTGGTTAGCCGCGTCAGGCCGCCGTCACAAAGAAAGCGCAGGTTGCG
Organism: Colistium nudipinnis; assembly: GCA_016785305.1. Lineage (NCBI taxonomy): Eukaryota > Metazoa > Chordata > Actinopteri > Pleuronectiformes > Rhombosoleidae > Colistium > Colistium nudipinnis. The sequence continues at coordinate 5,679 of JAFBJU010000764.1, forward strand.
TGTTTGAGATAACGGATGTACACAGATCCTCAGACAACGACGGCTATTCCTGTGTATGAATGCATCGACGTGTTGGTGAATAATTGTGTTGAATAACATGACAAATAAAGATTCAAACTATTCATTCGAGTCGTTTCAAGTAATGAACGATCATCGCTAATGGCGGTTTAATGGCACCGATTGTTACCCGACATTACAAACCCCGTCTAATCCTAAAGTTAAATGGGAGCTGCCAACTTAAAAATCAATCACTCCAGCCAAGAACACATAAACCTCTGGGGGTAGACTATTTAAAAAATAATAGAAAAAAAAAAGGCCTCTCCAATAAAATTGTGAAATAATAAATCTGAAATGCTCATGCATATAAAAGGGGTTTGTAAATAAAAACACAGGACTAAAACTGTCTTTTTTTTTCCAGTTATAACACTTTCGTGACATCTGAAAGTTGTACTACACCATTAATGTCTTTAAGCACACTAGTAACTGTAGTATCAGACTTCACTGTATATTACAGGGGGCGGGACCTGCTGAGCCTCTTTTGTCTTAGAAACATAGTCCGCAGCCCATGCGTAATGTATTGCTCCAATAATGTGACACTTTAAAAAATGTATATTATACTATTAAGTCCAGGCTTTATGGGATCTCGTCACACTGGGGCCTTCGATTCTTACCAGTACAACTTCCCTGGTTTTCATATTACATAATGTGGTGGTGAGAGAGGGTAAACCCATTTGGATGAAAACTGCTCATATAACAGAAGAGGGCAGCATGAGCCACGTTATCTGGGTATCTGCAGGTCCCGAGGAGTCTTGTAAAGCACTGAATCTAGTTTTTTTTCTATCACAAACTACTGTATTTAATTCACAAAACTCTTAGACATTTCTTTCTTTCCCTATTGAGGCAGAATGTTGCTTCTAAAATTGAAAAAAAAATGCTATCAATCTGTGCAACTGAAGATCAATATAAACTGGTTTCATTGTCAATGTTCACTTTCCATTATGAATAAATCTGACATAAGCTCACATGATAAGTATTTTCATGCATAAAATGCAAGGAAATGGTGAAAAAATCCCCTTACAAGGCAAAAATATGCCAAATTTACTGTCACTTAAAATGGGGAATGCTGGAAAATATTGACTTTTTTGAAAACTGGTACCAATGAATTTAGCTTCAAATGATCTCAATTAGGTGAAATCATAAGTTCCGTTTTTTTATTATAATAATAATGCCTGTGTTACACAGGGTGGTGACACCAAATACTGGTTTAAGATTTTCTTTTCTCTTTACTGCACTTTCTATTAATTGATAACCTCAGCTGATCTTTTATTAATATTATCATGTACTGCTCTACTTATATTATAGCATAACAATGATATTTATTTACATGTTGTACAAACTGTTGGTTTTAACGAAACATCAACTTGTTTGTGGAAAACTGACGGGCATATTTTTTTAGTACCACAGTTATCTGACTGAACTGCTATTATTGAATTGCTGAAGTACTGTGAAAACAAACATGTGGGTGGCAATGCAGAGGTCTGGAAAGAGGATAATCAATAGGGAAAATAAACAGACCTTCACACTCACACGCACGCACGCACGCACGCACGCACGCACGCACGCGCACACACACACACACACACACACACACACACACACACACACACACACACACACACACACCACGGTGTGTGTCTCTGGTGTGTGGGCAAGTAGGTCTCTAACTCCAACCTCCCTCCATCCTTCCCGCTGTGGGGACAGTGGTTTGAGGTGGCACTGTGTGGCTCCCCACCTGTCCTTCAGACCTGCCTCTCTGGGGCTTTCTGGGGATGCTGCTGCAGAAACCAAGCAATAGATCCCCACTTCAGCTCCAAACCACACTAAAACACAGCACTTCACATATCGTTCAGCTTTTCCAATGGAGTCTCAGTGTAAAAAAAATGTTGAGCCCTTGAGAAACACCTCTTAAGCGTTCTTTGTATGTCATTTATACAGAAAATAAGGCTCAGGCCAAGAATCACAGAGAGTGCCTCTTTAAGCATAACAGTCATGGCCTCTGAAAAATGATCAAAGACCACTCTTTAATCGTCAACATTCACATTTTCTTGACAGATTAATGTAAAACAAATCCAGAGAACAAATGAAACAATTGTCAGGTGGGAGACGAAAAATGTATATGGCAATATAAAGGCCTGTGTGGACTCAGCAAGTTGTGTTGACCCTTTACACATGAAATATTTAATGTTATATGGTGTTTGGAAAGGAGACACATGTAAAACATACACAAACTCCAACACCTGTGTGCTAAAAGTGGATTTCTGATTACTTACAGAAATGTTGAACACAAACTCCTCGGTAGAGTTTATCTTGGATTTTAAGTATTTCTAAATCCCAGTTGAGTCAACCACAGAAGGAGCTCAGGAAAAGTCAACCTTTACCACCCAGAGCATGTCTGATCCAATTGCACTGACACAACAAAGCGCATACTTGTGAAATTAATCAACGTTATGAAATTTCAGCGCACAGTACGATCATAGGCCTGTCATCTCGCCGGTGTACATGCTTGTAGCTTTATATAATAACCAAACAGTGAGTGTGTGTTTAGCTTTTTCCTTTTTTTTTTTTTAAATCTAAGTTTATTCTGTTTTGGGTTTTTTTCAGATCACACAGGTCTGTTTTTCTGCACTAATCTATCACAACAACCTGTAATCCTCACAGGATGTTATTACTCACTGCCAAACTAATTAAGATCAAGTCCGAGGCAGTTTCCTGTACTGAAAGGGAGGGTAGGATGCGGGCAGCGGGAGCAGTGTATTTCACAGGAGTTGGGATTTGTGTGTCCTGGCTTACGAACAGCCATCTAGCAGTGCTCACACAGTATATTTTCATCTGTTGACAATCCAAACTCTACTTAAAAGGACACACACTTAGCTGTAGACATTTCTGTCAGGAGGAAAAATGAGACTGCCTCGCTGGCCCTTGTTGATGCCCATTTGGCCCCCTGCCTGTTTGTAGCATAAGCACTACTCCATATATTTGCATTACTGTTATAATTTGGGCTGGTACCGTTTTATTTGGCCATCGAGCACAGAGACACACTTGCCCACGTCCTCACTGAACTTGGGGCAAACTATCGCGTGTGAACTTATAGTGGATTAAGAATTTCTATGAGGTCCACACCGAGGCACCGGTGGGATGTCGTGTTGGACCATTTAGGGGAAAAAAGCTAATGTGGGCCATCCATCTCCTCCAAATATATGGCAGTGACATCGAGAAATCAACACAAATTGGATCCGTTGGAGCCACTGAAAGTGGTGGGACCACTGCACATGCACTGAAATACAAAGGAGCTTCCCTGCACATACTGCATATTCTACATTTAATATTGTTCGGCCACAGGCAGCAGCTTTCATCTCCTTAAAAAAAAGTCAGTCGCTTGTGGAACAGATTTTGAAACTAAAGAGCCGGACGACATAACCCAACACAAAAGCTAAAGTTGGGTCGACGTGCCAACATTTTTTGTAAGTCAATTTGGTTGGGCCTTAAGAAACGATTGTCTTTGCAATCAGACAGTGACACTGCAGTTCAATGTGGTGCCAAAGCATCCTTCATGATCTTGGTTCTTCTGCGGGCAGGCCTTTTTTTTTCCCCCCCCCATGCCTGACATGGCTGAACTGAACGGCTGGTGACTCGCGACTCAAAAGGAGAGACGGCGAACTCCCACAGGTGACTGCCAGACTCTTGAGTTAACAGGAAAGCAATATTTCCGTGCTTAACTTGGCCCGCGGATCTCGACAGACCTGCCTCTGCCTCGCTTTTTTTTTCGGTCCACATGGCTCCGCACTGGTACCGGACCAGTATAGGGAGAGCCAGCGAGCTCTCAAAAAGCCTCCTGTGATGTGTCGGGCGTGACACCGCCGTGCCCCCGACCCGTTTCCTCTCTCTCTCCCGGATGCCTGGGCTCTGAGCTCACAGGGCGCCACGCCGGAGCGAGGAGTCACCATTTCAGGATCATCAGCATTACCATCAGTCAGTGCACGGAGGCAGACGATCAACAGAGACTCAGCGGCACTCACAATTACCAGTGCCAGATGAGGGGGAGACGCCAACAGCTCAGTGCATTCGGCATTTCATTGCATTTGTTGGCAGAACTCAATTCTCCATTAAATACCAAAAGGAGAAAAGAGAGTGGGTTTTATCAAGGCTGACAACAGGAGCCCTCTTTGGGGACCCTCTGTACGAGGTGCCTCCGTAGACCGGCGGGACTGTTTGCAATTTCCTCGCTGGTCGACTTGGGGGCTCTCGGGTCTGAAGTTATTTCAAGTAATAGCTCTCAGCTCTGCATCTTCTGCAGCCAGGACACATTCCCCTAAAAGAGGCTGGTACTCCAGCCGATACGATCTTATTTATTCAAACTTTGAAAGCTGAAACTCCGAGGCCTCGCGCTGAATGGACGGCTCTTTAGCTGGACCTACATCAGACCGGTTGGGTCAGCGTGCCGGGAGGCGCGCAGCGTGGAGAAAAAAAAAAAAAAAAAAAGGCACTTGTCGTCATGTTTCCTGTCATTCCAGGAGGCAGTCTCGATGGCCCGGCTCTTGTGGCGGCTCATGGTTTTGGGAAGTCAAACACCGGCGGCGGCCTATCGATACTTTGCAGTCTCACAGCGCGGCTCGTCCGTGCCAGCGCTGAAGGACAAATGTGCCAAAGTCTGCTGGGTTTGGCTCTTTCCTCACCCCCTGGCTCCCATGCATCCCGCTGAGGTACAATAATTTGACACCTCTTAAGCGGCTGGACCCTTCAGCGTGACAACCGCTGCTTTGTTTCATATTCCATGCGTATTTTGAACGCAATAAAAAAATTACAGTCAGCAACATCTAAACTGTGTTTTTATCCAGTTTGGACCTCTGCCCCCTCCCCGCCCCGTTCAATCTCCTTCCTCCCTCCCTTTCCTATGTGGGATTTAACGTACACTTTGTGGTAACCTTGCGAAGTTATCAATTTTTTCTATGTTCTCTCCCACTGAATAAAGGCTTGTTTCTCTGCGCCTGCTTGTTAAGACATCAAGGACAGCTCCCTCCATCTGGCATTAAGTATTCCTGGTGCCAGTGTCGGGTTAACTGACACTCCTGCACTTAAACTAATGGCAGCGAACAGTCATCTCCCATGAGGTGCTCACCTTGGAAAAAATCACCCAGTTCCCTCATCCCCAATCACAGTCGTGCTCTCACCACCCACTGAATGAAGCCGTGGGCATGAAAAGAGGGATTGTTTCGCCGCTGAGGCATATATAAGGGCAAATGAAAACATGTAATACGCATGTCCTGTCTTGGATTCGCCCTCCTCCCGAGTTCAATGAGACGCCGAGAGGTGGGAAGAGTGGAGCAGCATGCAAACAGAAAACGATAGACTCAGCAAATCACCGTCATGGGAACAAAAACACGTAAGATGATTTCTTGGGCAAATAAATCCTCGGCAAATACCAAGTGCTCCGAGGGGTGACGAAAAAAGGCTCTTTATCCCATGATTGAGCCTTTCGTTGCTCAGTGAACGTCTTATTTTGGAACTTTGGAGGACACCTTTTTTCTTGCCCCTGTTTTACATTTTCATCACGATGTGGTGGGCGTGGATCTGGTTCTCACAGACTCAATAGGCTCTTTCGATTGTTATTATATCTGAGGAAACGGTCAATTTCAATGTACACCCAGGTAAATACATTCTTTTCATTTTCTAAATGACCTACATGTCCTGTATGTCCAGCTGTGTGACATAACAATGTCTCCCACTGAAATTTCCCAGCGCCAATCTTCTCATTTCCCCACATTTTGCTTGGCCGCTCCTCAGACGGAGACAACTCTCGCCTTTGGTCGGTTGCAGCGTAAACAACTTGCACAGGTGAGTCCAGGGCAAAGAGGAGCCCCTCTCGGACCACATGAGTGCAGCATCACCACCCGTCCGTCCTCCTCTGAACCCCCTTCTCAATGGAAACCTAAACAGCTTTTTAAGAATGAAGAGGTTTTTCAGTTTGTTGCTAAATATAGGCCAGCCCGGTGGGAGGCGGCAGGTTCCCGAGCCATTTTCAACATAGATGAGCCCCATGTCCTGCCCAGGGCCCGGCGGGTGGTGACTGCCGGTGGTCCGCCTTTCTCTTATGCACCGGCTCTTAAGTAAACACTGCAATCCTGCGGTCAGCTCCAGCATGGCAACGAGCGAAAGGACTCACTGTGCAGTTGCACACAGCTATGGTGTGTTGCCTCCTCTGGCCCACTCAATCTTGGCCCCACCCCGACACAGGGGCCTGGGCAGGGGTCGGGGGCCAGCGACAGACCTTGATGTGTGATCCCAGAAGCCTGCTGGGAACTCCTGGTGGGAACAGTGTTGGACTTCACCTCCCAGACCCCACCGACTGACCATTTTCCATCTGGAAGGGGGGAAAAAAAAGGCTAAATTAAGAACATCACCATGTTTACTGACATTATGCTAATTCATTGTTTGAAAAGAGTGAAATCTGTCAGTGTGGACGGCCTCAACCACAATCCACCTGAGGCTGTAAGCTGTATCATTTGGCCATCAGAGCACCGGTAAAGATGTAAAGGAAATTTGCAATTTCAACGCGTCTAATAATAAAATTAAGGTAAATCAGAAAAGAGATTAAAATCTAAACATAATTGTTTCATTTATTGAATACTATTTTAGGAAAAACGTCACAAAATAATGATATCATAGGTTTCAAGGGAAACCATATGAAGTATAGTCTGAGGCATTTAAACACACAGATAGTGAAACACGTTTCATCCAGCATATGGGATTATGCATTTATCACATTCAAAAGTTTAGCCCGCTAAAGAATAACACCCAGATATATCAGGTTGAACCAGGAAATAACTGAAATCTAAATGTTTTTTATCAGAGGGCCAGGATAATATGCCATTAATCACCATGATCATATCCAATAAAGTGCCAGATTAATCAACACAGTGGAAAACTGACCGCGCCAGTCCTTATCCACAGAGGAAAATAAGGGGCAACAGGTAGGCCCTTTATCCATTGAGCACTGTTCTTGCAGTGCTCCCCTATACATGTAGATCATAATTTGGGGAGTCTCAGTGGCTACCTGTTAGGACCACAGGGGTGGCAAATAGCAGGGCTGTGGCTTTCTGAGCTTCTTAGCGGTGCGAGCAGAAGGATTTACGGTAACTCTCAGACAAGCGTTCACAGCTTGGACTCTTGGCATGGATTGGATATTGTCCCTGGCTGAGCATCAAACCCACTGAACCTGAGGTCCAAAAGTACCTACACAAAACCCCTCGGATGTTTGAATGATAAATCGCCGACAGTTAGTGGCAGAACAAAAAAATATTGGCATTGCTGGGGATATCAGTTTTAATTTTAATTCACACTGAGAGCACATGCTGGGTGGCTTGATTGACCAGAGATCGGCTTCTAATTTAATTGACATGCTCTTCGCCTTCGGTGTGAGGATATTAGTATTCCTGCAAATTCAGCACAGGTGCAGTGGTCAAAATCAACCCTGCGGTGTAAGAGGGCCAGCAATTGCCAATAGGGCTAATATTGAATATCCACTATGATTTGAGGTGGACTGACCAAGTAATCTCGAAGTTCATGTCCGGTCCTTGCGGGACACGTGCAATATTTCCCGGTGTAACTGGACCTTTTCTCTCAGTGCCTGCTTTCGCCCGCCACCGCCAGCACTTCTGGTTTTGATAAAAGAGAGACCAGCTCCACGAGATTCCATGAGCAGAGTTGGAATGATAAAACCATATGGCCAAAAAAAAAAAAAAAAAAGCTCAGGAAGTTAATACATCTGACATGCAGAGAAGCATAATAGATCAATTCAGTAATCCGTTCTGGTAAGAAGGATTAGTGCAGAAACTAAGGGTGTTTTGGAAAACCACTGGCATCACTATCTCCCGTGTTACGCTCGGTCAAAAGCATCGTATACAAGGTTAGAGCAGTATTTTATTAATGTGCCGACCGCCGACGATGCCAAGAGGTACTTTACAAAGCCGCAGGACTGAATTTAAGGTCAGAGCGGATGCACGGAGCCAAACACACCAACCGCCACCCGGGAGAAAAAGGACGGTGGGGCTAATATTAGAGGGGAGACTGATTACAGTGCTCCTATTAGGATTTGGCGTCAATTATGGTCCAAAGTAGAAACGCCCTCGGCACTTCTCGCTGGTGTTCATGCCCCAGGTCCTCAATGGCACACTACATGATACTATTAAGAGCCAGCCCAAACATGCCAAAGCAGACCACAGGGTTACTCACAGCCCCTGCACATTCTTCTGAGGCTGAAATGCGACCCGCTCCTATTTTTCAGCAGCTTGTCAGACTCGGTGTGGTGCAGGGTGGTAAACTCGGACGGGAAAACTGTTGTCACCTTTCTATAGCTCTTACTTTTCCTGACTGACTGGATGGCAACCTGGAGTGTCAAAATGAGAGCGGAGGGGTGGAGGGGATGTGTGCTGGCAGCCGGCGTGGACATGGAAAGCAAAGATGTACTTACAACATCAGCAGCACGCAGTTAATGGAAATGAGTTTATTGTTGAAGCTTTGCAAGTTGATGGACACACTGTTAAAGTAATAAGTGTGGCAACCGCATGCATTAAGACGTATAATGCCATATGTGAAGCCCAAATCGAAGTGACAACATAATGATTTAGGGTGAATTCAGTCAAAGTATTTGTAGCAGCGAGAGGAAACTACAAATCCAGCTGCGCACGAGGTGCCCAGGAGATTCCTTTCATGGACCATGTCTGCACCAGACCCCAAAAAAAGACGTCTTTTTTCCTGCTATGTCCTCCTCCTATGCGTTTCGAGAGCATCCGAGCAGAGTTGGACTGGAAATATGCTCGGGCATTCAATATGTCCGAGCTTGTCATCATTTCGAGCTCATTTTGAAAAATGCGTGTTGTGACTGCTGCTGACCATATCCACCCACTCTCTTCCCAGTGAGAGGCGACCCGGAGGAGGAGGAAGTCCGCCAGTCAGTCAGGTCGTACTTCATCTCCGCAGGTTATCGAGCAGCTGGACCGTAGAAGTGGAACTCAAGTTCACACACTTCCATGATATAATGCGGGATGGGAGCAAAACTGTTTTCTCACCAACGCGTACTGTGAGTGTACTTTGAAACACAAACGTTGGTGAAGATGAAGCATTGTTATTAGTGTGGTTTTCAGACACTTTGCTATTAAAACTTGTGTTTTGTTAAAAATCGGTTTCTGTCCCTGGTTTTGGTGAACCCTAACCCTGATTCTAGAATTATACGGGTTATTTGAGTGGAATTGGGGTTTTGGCCAACCCTAACCCTAACCCTAAGCCTAACCCTACTAATTCTATTTATATTATAATTCCAAAGTTATAAGGGTTATAGGAGTGGAATTAGGCTTAGGGTTTGACACGGGACCGAGACCAATGCCTCTAGGACCAACTCCTATCTCTCTAGCAGTGACCCTTCACCAAAACCCTAAGCCTAATTCCACTCCTATAACCCCTATAACTTTGGAATTATAAGATAACTAAAATCCAGAGTTATCCACAACAATGAAATATTGAATAATTGACAATGCAAATTATACAACATTTTTTAGAGAGACCTTCAGACTTGGCTAAAATGGTCTAAATCAATTTTGTAGCTTTTATAAAGCTGTTGCGGAGAATATCATGAAGTCTTGTTCCAACAGAAAAAAACTATTATATATATATATACAGTATATATATATTATTATATCATTTTAACTTGAAACGGGTCAAGGCGGAACACAACACAAGGGTTCATAAGTGACATGATGGAAGTTGTAACAATGACGATTTGGGTGTTGATTCAAATGTTTCATTACATTTGATTCACAAAAGTGATATCCTACATCTCCAAGAACACTTTACATTGCCACGCCTTTTGCAGTGGGTTTAATTTGGTGAAAAGTCAGCCCTGGGCAACATCTACTGTATACAGAAGAACATTTGTATTACAGTATTTAATTGTATACATTAAGGACTGGTGATCAGTCTATACCTTGTTCCCATCATGTCATTTCTACCAGTTCCTGGAGCTGCAGGTTTTCACCAACCACAAACCTACACATTCCTCCCTCCGAGTGCAGCCACAAGAGCAGTTCAGCTCCTCATCGACCAGAGCTCACTGTGAACGTTTAAAAAAAAGACGTTCACTCTCCAAGAAACACAGCCAACTTTACCGCTGAAACAGATTTCAATAAATTTTAATTTCCGCAGCCACTTTTCCCGCTCTTGAGAACCTAATGAATTAGCAAACAAAAGCCTAAAAAAAAAAAACCTCCCACACATTTCTCTTTACTCAATGAATTACGGTCGACCACACAACGAAAACAAAAGATGGCACATTTACTTTTCTGTGGTGGGACTGTTTCAACAGAGCGATTATTCACTGACACCGCCTTCAAAGGTTCCTCAATCAAAGGGTTCGGGCACCAGCGTTTGGGGTACATTGTCAAGTTCCAAATCGAGTTGATCTGAAAAATCGAATTCGGCATATTTTGTGGTGGTGGACTCAATTGCCGACTGTAATGTTTTTGTCTGAGAGACAAATGTATTTTAGAAAATCAAACAACAAAAACAAATGAACAGTAACAAATTCCGATTCATTCAGGGTTTTCCCCGAATGACTTCAACCTTCAACCATTGATAAAGTGTTTCATGCCGCACGTTTTCTCTTTTTTAAATTATTACCATTATTATTCTCATCTAGGTCTTTTCAAAAAAAAAAAAATCCCACATAGCCAATGAAATAAGAAATAGTCACCCAACATTATTTATGACGTGTCAACACTGATTATTACCCCCTAATCTCAGACAAGGACATTTACGACACTTTTAAAAATCATGTTGAAATACTGACTTCTCCCCCAAATAAGTGCTGAGGCTATTTCAAGATTCACAATAAGGAGGTACTTGTACAAAAATGGGCAGTACAGCTTGGTCGCCAGAAGAAAAATAAAACGCTGTTCCTGTGCCAACAGCACAAAAACAGTCCACCTACAATTGCCAAACAGCACCGAGACAAGCCTCGAAACGTATGGAAAAAATAATTTGGAGTGATGAAACCAAAACTGAACTTTATGGCCGCAGCCATAGACGCTACGTTTGGAGAAGAGTCAACAAGGTTTTTGACGAAAAGTACACCATCCCCACTGTGAGGCACAGAGGTGGATCTCTGATGTGCGTGAGCTGGAGCGGCTCAGGGAATTTAGTCAACATTGCCCAGGGCCAAGTCGACCCTTCAGTGGATACAGCAGGAGAGAGAGAGAGAGAGAGAGAGAGAGAGAGAGAGAGAGAGAGAGAGAGAGAGAGCAAGGTTCTGGAGTAGCCATCACAGTCCTCTGACCTCAATACCATTGAGACACTTTGGGTAGATCTCAAATGTGCAGTTCATGCAAGACAACCCAAGGATTTATGGGACCTGGGGGCTTTTTGCCAAGAAGAATGGGCAGCATTACTGTCTGAGAAAATAAAGGGCCTCATGCACAACCATCACAAAAGACTCCAAGATGTCAACGATACTAAAAGTGGTAACACACCGTATTATGAACTGAGGGTATGAGCAAACTTATTTTCTTTATTACTGTGTAACATTTTATGGCTGCACTATTATTTAATTCCCCATGCTTTCATTTTGGATCCAATAAAAATGAAAGGTGTAATTCCTTTAATGTATGGTACAGCTCTGACACGTTCCGTTGCAAAGTTTATTTTTGCGGATTCATTTTCCCGTCGGTTGTCGCAACTGTAAATCGTCTCTGTACATTTGCATTGAACAATGATGACAAGAAAGGATTGAGGAGCACGTCGAAAAGCGATTTTTGCGAAAGTCCATGGCTGACTGCAGAAAACGCTTGGATGTTTGTTTGTGTGCGCTTGTGGAACCGTGGGTGTATACCGTGTGTGTGCGTGCGTGTGTGTGTGTGTGTGTGTAAGTGGGCTGTGTGTGGTCAGACTCGCTGGGCTGATCTTGGCCCCCGGCTGTTGCTGGCGTTCAGCATGTCTGTAAAGAAACAGCTGGAGGCAAAGCCAACACCGGTCCCGCTCAGAAGCGCAGCCCTGCCAGCAGCGACAGAGTCCAGAACTTTCCATGGTGCCGCGTCGCCATGCCAACAGGTCTTGGCACCACACAGCTGTCCTGATCTGCACACCTGGCCCACCAAGGGTCCAGAATCACCTCTCCTGTCACTGTGTGATGAACAGGTCATTTACAACCCAAGTGTTTGTGTGTTTTTAAGAGTTATGGGCCCAGGTAAAGAAAACACCGTGGCAGTGGACCTCCTGTGTGTTGCCCTAATCAAACAGAGCTGAGAACCGTAGCGCTGTAGAATAGCGGGGCTTGAATTTGTTCAGACTTGTCCTGTGGAAAACCCACACAGAGGGATATTCAAAAAGAAACGGCATTATGGAAATGGAACGCGGGGAAGATTCGTCTCGTTTGTCTCTGATAGTGCCATTCAGATTTTGCGGCCAAAGCTTGGACCCGCCGCGCAAGATCAAGTACCAGGCAGGAATGCGAGTGCAATGCGCAACTTTGGGCCGCCTGGGGGAATCATTTCAAATCCTGTCCTTCAAATTATGTGACACATTTATCACATGCAATACTTTCCAACCTGACACAGAGCCCAAGTTTCTCTGGACAGTGAGGTCGCCTGCTGGAGAAGCTTAAGAAGCTTTTTTTTTTATTTTATTATTTCGCCATAAAATGAGATTTCTTCGTCCTTGCACAGACGAGCCCATGCCCGTCTGCTCTGGGGGTGATGAATGTTTTTCATTAATGCAGAAAAATCTTCATAAAACTGAAGATGAACTGGCTACGGCAGTTATGGGGAAGAGCGGCACCATCTCTGAACAGACAGTGAGGAACAGAAACTACAAAAGCACGCATGTTGTCAAGATGAAGAGTCCCCAACCATTAATTACTGATTTTTAGATTCATTACAAGCTTTTGGTGCGTCACCGCTCCCAATTTTCCTGTGCAAACATGAAATAATGTATACAAATATAGATAACATCGAAGATGGCCTGTCAGCGAAATGTCACCGATAATTTTACCCTTATTTGATCCCTCCTCTCTCAACTCTCTCATCTCTGCTGCTCGAGGCCAATTGTCGTCGAGTGAGTCACAGCACTCGCTACAAATCAAATGTTTGGCGACACATTTTCTTTCCTAAAAAGACAGACAATGAATTGGACAAGACCCGCTCTCAACAGCACAACACTCTTCCCGAGTGATGGAGACGTCCATGCCTACTAAGATTGCTCGCAAATAACTTAAAGTGAATTCTTAAACACACATGAAGACTTGTTGCCAGTTACTCTGTCCTATGTGGCTGGAAAGGGTCACGTCAAAGTCTATGGAACTGCTGGCCTCATCAAATAAGAAATTTGAACCCTTTTTTTCTGATATCTTATATATCGTAGGATTCGGTGAGAAAATAATCAGTGCATGGAAATGCGTAAGCTTACTAGCCTATTACTGTTTCTATACTCGCGAAAGCACCGATTAAAACTACACTGTCGATTCTTGGAATTTGGAAGACCTATGCAAGAAAACAAAACAAAAAAAAAAAGCGTATCCTTGAAAGACCCATTGTCGTCGTAATGCTCATCAAAAGAACAGGTCTGTTCTGCAACACGGAAACAAAACAATCCATTTAGCTGGGAGCTCTACATCTGTTGACTGTGCCGGGTACAGAACATAAAGACCAGATGATGTTGGCTGCCCCGTGATAGTCACAGTCGAATGTGCTGAGCTCCGGTGTAATAAACTCCAGGTCTGAAGGAGTGAAGGACACTACGTTTCCATTGAATTCGAAGGATATTTCGCTCTCGGTTCGGTGCGCCGAGCACAAACTGACTGCAATAGCTCTCTCACTGCGGAGCCACTGCAGCCCTGGGTGGCAAGTTAACACAACACTGTTAGATTCAGGAAAAGCAGAGATCGCGGCCAAAGCGCCTTGGATGTCATTTAAAATGTTTCGAGAATCAAGGGAAAAGCAGAAATTCAACGGTTATATTTGTTTTGTGAACTTTGCAGGACATCTGATCAGGGTCACTGGCGCGAGGTCAGCAGTGGTCTCTACAGCTACGGCCGACGCACGCTCTGACAGCATCTGGGCTGAAAACTCTGTTGATGCTTTCTTGAGTCAGTTGTGACTAGCTACTCTAATTCAATTACAGAACAGCCATTTCAAAACCCTGATATTTAAGGTAGGAAAAATAACGGGTTATGCACATCATAAAAATGCACATTTCACATGGTTTGTCTTGGCTGGGCTTTTTTTTTTTTTTTTTTTTTTTTTATAAAAGGAGCCAAACCGTGTTGCCATTGGAGAACAAGTTGTAATTTTTAAAAGTGGTATGCGTACGAGAAGGATCGTTTCTTGTTCTGTGTCCGGACGTCGTTGCCGCCCATGATATCCGAGTCTAAACTTGCACACAAACACGCTCGCGCACATTACGGGGTGGAGTGCGGAGAGAAAACATGATTTGTGTGTGGATGTCCGACATGCGAACATTTTGATTGATGGGCAGCTGAAGAACACAGGCCGATCCTTATTAGAGGCTGCGGGCTGCCAGCTCTGAGTGATGCGTGGGCATGTCCTCCCTGGTAAGTGATCAGGTGTTTGACTCTGTCTGGTAGGAAGGAAGTCCTTATTAATGTTGAGGAGAAGGCCGAGGCTCAGCAACCTCAGGCATGCTCGCCCACACACGCGCCCGCGCGCGCGCACCCACACACACACACACACACACACACGAGCAGCGCAGACCCTTCTCTCGCTGTGGTTCATTACGGCAGAGGAGAGCTGGTTCGCTCTTACACGAAAAAGCCCTGATTGGGAACAGATACAGTATGTACAACGGTGGGGGTGTTAAAATAAATCTATCCACATCTTTTACTGTTTCTACCTCCCGCTGTGATTTTCTTTTTCCTCCTCTGGTTTTTGTCCCAGCTAAATACTCATTACTAGCATAAAGGGATTTTCTTGGCCGCTCGGGGGCAGCACAGCAGGCCCGAGACCTCCACAACATGTTGTTGTGGACTGAGCAGACACGATAGCGTTTTTAATTCCGTTTAAATGAACTTTCAGACTCATGTTATTCCTTTCTCGGAGGAGAATTACACGGTGAACTGCGGCACTCGTTCTCGAGTCTGCGTCAAATAGCATATGTGCTGTGTGTGTATATGAGGCTTGGTCTGAGACCGGTCCAAAAGCAGGTCCGACTGTCCAGAGGCCACCAAGTCCAAGTCATTTTGTCTTGTGCATGCATTCGACAGTTGTGGTTAAACGAGGTGTTTGGGGCGAGATTCTTTTGGTTTACAACAACATGATATAGAGTGTTAATTGCGCAGCTTTAGAGGTGTTGGCAAGTGGATTTTATTATTCTTTACGGCAGCGTCAGGCGAGCCGTGTCCCACTGGCTGCCAGTCGCTTTAAATTCAATATAAGACCCGACGTTGGTATGAATCTTCTCAACCTCCTTCCCAGCGCTAAAGATAAATATCTGGCTGCGCAGGAAACAGCAGCTTGCCGTGAACTACAGAAAGACGACCGAGGAGAGCGGTGAGACTACAACAATGGCAAACGAGGAGGAAATTTGAGTCAGGCGATAACTGGTCCCCATCAGATTCCCATGATCCGCTATAACTATGGAATATTGATGAGCGCAGCAGTAATCTTCATCCCAACAAGGAGCACAAATATTATTTTTGGGCCGGTGCGGGGAATCCCCCCTTTTCCCCGCTCATGGACGTGGACAGAAATGGCAGCGACCTGTGAAGTGAACACATCACACCTACACAGCCACTTCACTCCCACCATTAACACTGAACTTTAAAGGTCTGCAGCAGCTCTTTCCCCTGTAATCCATCTGCACCACAAAGCGCAGCACTCCTCGGGGACAGTGTAATATAAACATATTCGGCATGCCTCAGTATTTCCAAAGCCCCGCACACACACACACACACACACACACACACACACGAGCCATGCCCCGTCGGAGAGAAAGAGAATCTAGGTCTGAATCAGTGCCGCTTTATTTACGACACTTACCAAACAAACTTTTAAAAACCAGCTCCCTTCTGCTCCTGCAGCGCGGAGGCAATGAAAGCCCGGCCTTATGTTACCGGGGTTGTGAGAGCGTGGGCAGCACAAAACAAACAGCTCTGCCTTCCTTCCTTTGCTTTACAAGGGGATGCAGATTGGACAAATATGTGGGCCGTTGTGAGCAAATCCGCTTCATGGATTTAGACTGTTGGAAAAACCACAGTCGGACCGAAAACAAGCCGCCTGGCCACAGCCCATGTTTGAGTTCCACTCAGTGTTGATTTATCTCCTGCCCAGAGTATGTAATCGAATGTCTAATGGACTCACTGTTCATTAGTGAATTAACACTTTTGACCGTTTACATCATCAAGGCCGTGCACATGTTTTCAATTTGCGTAAGAAAAAGTTATTTTAGAGGTTTTGCTGGGAGGGTGTGGATGTTTTTCCTCTGCACAGACCATGCTGAAAAATGTCGAGTTACAGAGCAAGTTCCATCCACAAACAGGTCAACACCAGACCGCCACAATCTGAAAACGCGACGGGAGCGTGACTTACAACTTTAAACGGACCAATTTGTGTTACATCGTGCTATATTTCAAATGAATCACAAGAGATGGATATTAGATAAAGACATGTATCCATGGACAGTGTCCTCTCTGTCGGAATTTATAAGCTGCTGCTCAAATTTATTGCGTCTGAGTGAAGTAAATGCGTAAATGACCAAGCTCTTGTAATGCCTGTCTGCCCGTCTGTGTTTGGTGAAATCTTCACTCATAAAAGTGCATGATGTCAGTGTTCACCACTTTTAACAATTTCAGCTTTATAAACCAACTGGAAAGCAACGTAAAAAAATCCTATATTTCAAAATTGCAGATTTATTGGTTCCTTTAATAGAGAGAGTCTGGCTAAGAGAATGAACCCTATCAATTAGGTACAAATTATCAAACGTGACATATTCCCTCGTTATTTAACACCAGTAAAGTCGGACAATTAAGTGTCTCCTCCAAAAATGTGCTTTGCTGAAGCCATAAAACTTGCCATAGCACTGACCCAGTTCTATTTTATTTTTTTCCTCTGGCTGGGTGCTCCAGTATTATCCAAACAGTGCCACAACTAACCTTTCATAAGCATCTTCCACTGGTCTGTATTTCAATAATATTTGAATCATCGATTATTTTTGTCCAACAATCCAAAAAAAAACCAAATGTTCCGTTGAATAACACATCGGGTAGAAAAGCAGAAAAAGGAAAGACAGATTCGGAATGTTGGCTGAGAAACAACTCTTCTGTCAATCAACTAAAACATTAATTATTCTTTGTTTCAATACATCATTTTCAATCTTTTTGAGCTTCTTCCATTTTATATCATCCTCTCTCATGTCGCACACATGACCACAGCAAGCTTGAGCCTTCCTATTCTCCCCTTGGCTGTGATATCCTGTTCTGGTCGCAGGGCCTGAAAAGTGTTCAGTGTTCTCCAGTTTTCTTGGAGAAGCAGAAAATTGAGAGGTGAAAACTGAGGCAGGCGAGCGGCGTGCCAGTCACTGTGCCCTGGTGAGCACGAAGCGGGTGGCCTCGCTCAGCGCAGGATAAAGCTGTCCAGAGGCCGCCTTCAGCATCCATGTACCTCTGCCAAACACTGGCTGCATGTCCCCGGGCAGGCGGGGGGGGGGGGGGGGGGGACAAGACGGCTCAACAAGGCCTCTGCATTGAGTGCCGTCCATTTAAAATAACCTATGGATAAACAAATACGGGACCTAAGTTCACTGTACAGTAATTGGTCAGGAAACCAACAGAGACAAGCTCATTTACAGTAAATGGATCAGCTTTGAGTCCGTGAAGTGCACTTGGCTCACACCGTGCATTATAACGATTTGGAAATTTCAAGCGAAAGCCTTTTTTTTTTTTTTTCTCTCGCAGTGTTTAAATATTCACCGAGACGTCCCCGAGATATTTTTTCTTTCACTGGAAAAACAGCGATTATCCAGTATCTGCTCGCGTGTCAGCGCGCAAGTAAATGGAGAATGATGTTTGAATACAGAAAGGTTTCAGCGAGTGCTTACACATGACTCTAGACCTGTGGGAAACAGTCGGACAAATTCGGATCCTAGTTTAGTTTCTAGATGTCAACTTTTTTTCTTTTAATTTCAAGGACATGCAAAAACACACGCACACCCGCTCGTGCGCACACACACACACGCGAACACACACGCAGTGGTTAGTCTGGCCAACCTTGTTGACCCACTGGCTTAGCTGTGGTTGCACGCTGGACGCAAAGCACTCATTAACGATTTGAGGCCGCTCTTCGCTTGTGCAAACAAACAGACTGGGCCCGTCATTACCGTAACACCATGTGTGTGTGGTCTTCTCAATCAGGCCTTTATTGATTCTCCAATTTTCACCGAGACCGAAGCGTTGCAACATGGCACGATTTGTCAAGGGAGTTAAAGACGTGGAGCACGCAGACCTGTGGCATGTGTCAGAGGGTTTACACGCGCACCCACACACCCACACACCCACGCACACACACACGGGCGGACACATTTTTCAGCGGCTTCAAATACTGCACAGTAGTTGCAGCGGGCGGGTCGGGAGTCGGTTCCACAGGCAATTCCACGGCATCACCACAAGCCACAAAACATAAAACACCACGGTAGGTTTTATGTCGCATGTAAAATGCACATTATAAGCAGGAGCGCTCAGCCCCGTCCACCAGCTCCTCAGACAGAGCTATCTTTACATGGACGTCTAACTGTAAACCCTGCTGTTTGTGTGTGTGTGTGTGTGTGTGTGTGTGTGTGTGTGTGTGTGTGTGTGTGTGTGTGGCTTGGCAGTGGGGCAGAGGTTTATGGTAATGCTTTGGGTGATAGTTCAGGGGCAGGAGGGTGGCGGCCATCGGCGGTGGCTGTGTGGTGACTGTGTGGGGTTTCGGGCCACGTCCAGCTGGCTTGAGGTCTGCCTCTTGAGGTCAGCGGAGTGAGAGGGGGGGGCAATCAGACGTGGGGCGGCTTGTGGTTTGGGGGGGGGGGGGGGGGGGGGGGGGGCCCCCCCCCCCCCCCCGGGAGCCCCCCCCCCCCCCCCCGCGCGCGCACGCCCGTCACACCCCTCTCATCCCCCAGAGAGGCCGTCCACAGTCAGACAGCCCATCATCAACATCTGTCCGGAGAGAAATGCTAATGTGATCACATCTCGGCCATGATCAAACACACGGTTTCGTCATAAGATGAACCACTTCTGAGGCTTTCGCCAGAAACAAGCTCCAATGTCGAATAGATGAGTGTAAAAAAAAAAAAAAAAAAAATCCCCCTTTTCGGATGAGACTGTGCCAGGCGGGAATCATTTCATCTTACAAATACGTTTTACAGGCAAAATGTCGAGTGGCAGATATTTCCTGTCTGAGAAATAATGTTTCAAAATACCTGTGCACTAGACTGAGTCCGGACAACAAGCTTTTGTCCTGGCGGGACCTCCCCCGACTAACTGTCTCCAGGAGCCTGACATTTATGGTTAACATGGAAAAAACACATAGCAGTAAATAAGGAATCAGGCCCAAAGCAGAACCTGAGGAGGATTCTCATATATCAAGCAACAGAAACAGAAACAGACAAATCTTGCAGCTCTGCTCAGATCAAATAAACGCGTGACGAAAGAGCCCGTGTTTGGGTAACCTTGAGCAGGAATTAGGTAATGTTCAGGATGTACGCCTCTTAAAGTGTGGATCAGTGACCCTTCTCTGACATCCTGACTAACTTTCCATTGCACATTGCGGCTTAAAGCCTTTAGGTCTGCATTAACTTATGGAAACATCAACTTCCAGCCCATAAATGCACCTCTATATAACACAAAGAATGTGAAAATGTCGAATTTTGGACTGGTTTAACATTATTGATTTAAGAGAGAATTACGTTCTCCTAGCATTTCAATGCCGCCACTGTGTAGGTGGGATCCAGGTTGGACATTCACGGCTCATGACCAAAATAAGCAACTATTTTACTGTTGCCCTCAAAATAATTATTAACTTATTTGATTTAAACCTGAAGTACATGTTTATGTGGCAAATTGGGAGCAGTGGGAGAAAGTTTAGAACACAGCGACATCTTCTGAGTTTTCCACTTGAGGATCCACTCAATGTTCTCTGATTTGGGTCTCTAGAATCTCCTGAGGAAAAGATGTACTATCTTAGGCAATGACCATCTGTAACTCCAATTGTCTGTCTGCCTCTTCTTGCTGTTGGGTTGTGTAACGATCCCAAGAGAGTCAACCGGGACAACAATGCTACAGGAAGTTCTGCAGAAAATGATCTGATCCATTTCACATCGCGTTTTCATTAATATTGATTATTGCCACCTCGGCGGAACATTCCGACAAAAAATGCGACAATTGTTGTCTATTTAGCACCAGCCACTGCACCAGCAAGTCATTAGTAAACCTCAGCCTATTGATGGAGTTTGTTTACCTGTGATAGCTGATATCGGCATTTAATAACTCTAGCCTTTGTCACTGTGTGATCGTCATTGATGGTCACGTCATTACAGCAGAGGTGTAATAAAAACGAATCAAAATCAAAAAATATGTCTGGCTCTCAACAAGTTTCACCCCAAACAAAACAAAATATGAGGCAACACAGCCTTGACTGACTTCATGGAAAGTTCAGACATCTGACAACAGACAACTGGGGTTTGCCATCACTGTTTATGAATGACTATTTTCCAAAAATGTGCCAGCAATCACAGTGATTTAACTGCAGCTCACAGAAGAACTGTTTACTGTAATGGATGATCGTTCTGCCCCGGAGTAAATTTGACGACAAGCTCTCCATGCATCAACAGGTCACTGTCACGCGCTGAGTTTAAATGAAGCAAAACCAGCTCCTTAAAAAAGCAACATGATGTAGGCGCCAATAAGCCACTAATTGAAAAGAAAAACAGAATGCATCGAATTAAAAAATGTATATCAGGAGCGGAGCTGTTGAAAATAGCTGACCAAGAAGAAGGCATGGAGGCATAACAAAAAAAAAACATTTCTGGGATGACAGTTATGATTGGTAGGTGTGGATGATTAGCAGGAAACTCTTCCAAATGCCCACAATATGACATTATAAAGCATGTCTCAGATGAACTAACTGAAATGGGCCGTACAATAACTCACCGTTAAAAAACCATTAGGAGGGGAAAGTAACTCTGCAAAACTCATTCCTCAAGTGAGGTTTTCCAGGATAACAAACCTTCCGTTCTTATGTGAACAAATGGCCAAGCGATCAAAGCCCTTGACTGCATCATAAAGAGACCATTATCAAATGCGCGGTAAAAACCTCCCATTCGGTTCCTCACAGACAAATATATACGGTTACACGCGACGCTGGCCGGTCATGTTTGACAGAAGAAAGCACTAAATTTTTCAAAAGACGTATTGGATGATTTCAGTGCACTTTCCACTTCTGTGTAGTGTTGGAATTTCCGAGTTTAGGGAGGAGTGGTGCCGTGACATGGAAATGAAATAATAGAGGAGGATGCCGACAGCGTCAGAGTTTGTGGGAATTGACTGTGATTTACTGGCACGGACACAATCGGAATGCACACGCCAAGCACAAAGCGACTCTTGTGAATATCACTTCACAACAAAAGCAGGAACTGTTGCTGCGACATCATGACATCATGGGGTGGGCCATTATTGGGTTTTGGGTATAACACGTCCCAAAAATAGATACTGATCTCCGAATTAAAAAACGAAATGAGGGAGTTTCTCTGGAGACACAGTGTGCATGAGCTGGCCGCTCAGCGCGGGAGGCCAGACATTCTTTCGAAAAAAAAAACGGGGTGGGTGTGTGTGCGTATGGTGTGCAGTGTATGTGCGGAGCCTACGTGCAGCGTGAAAAGGATGAATAACGCACAGGAATACTGTTCTGGGTTGAGAGTGCAATTTAGCATGAATCAAAAGCAGCTTTCCTGGCTCCTGTTCCATACGCTGCCGTCTGCCAGGAAATGGGATTTTCTTTTTTTTTTTCTTCCTCACTTTTTTGCAGGTAAAGTCTTTGCAGAACGGAATCAAATGAGGTATTTTTTTCCCCTACAGAATGTTAAAGTGTTGGGAGTTTGGGGCAGACTCGTTGGAAACAGAAGAAAGCTGTTTTTTTTTTTTTTTGGAGACAGCAGGGGGGTCTGCCGTATATTTGTCCCGGCCCTCAAACCCCCTTCTGGACCCCTTGCTGAATTGAATCATGACTGCTTGTAAAATACTGAGTCGTCTATTAAGTAATTTACCACCAACTGCTCTACAGTCTAGCCTGAAGTGATTCTACTAATCGTCACAGCTCGCAGACATAATTTATGAGTTTTATTCATGAGGAGAAATGCAAGTTATTCCATCCAGTAAAACAGTGCAGGTAGGTACCCTAACCACAGCAATGACTCAGGACTTTGAATGGACTGTATTCATCTTCATCATCACACACATATATTTACAATGCATCCCAGAGACGCAGTGTTTCTTCAGGAATCCACATGACACTGGAAACAGAGGGTTCATGTCTCAGAATGACCCTTTTCAATTCCAATGTTTACAGGCCATTGTAGTCAAATTTAAGAAGAGTTAACATTCCACAGTGTGTTTGCCCTTTCCCGTTTAACAATGATTATGATAACACAGCGCCAATTAAAGGTAAATAGTAAGTATGCCTCTGATTTCTACAAAAAAAAAAAACGGACTGTGCAAAGCTGAACATTTTTTATCTAAACTAAAGAAAAAAATAAAGAAGCTCAATCTTAGCCGAAAAAAAGCAAGGCCGCAATCGGGCACAGTGCTGTAAAAGTATGATAGCAATAAAAATGACAACACGCTAGAAATTAGCACGCCAAACCTACAGTTGTGGGGGAATATCACAAGTTTTGCATTGCAGGTATTTGGTGGGACACTTTTGGAAAATGACAATTCATCCTGAGGGGATGCACAACGTTACGGACTGTTGGACCGACATTCAACCACACCATCATAGGTACCGTGAGACACAAAGATTAGGTGGTAGAGGTAGAGGACATTTTATGCAGAAAGATATTTTAAGCACAAGTGTGCTTACTTTATCAGCACAGGCTGTTCCGTTGACGTTTTTTTTTATAACTGAGGGCTCATGACCCAGAAATCAATCACAGCAACATGGGAACTGGGAAGAGAACACGCTGCTTCCAAACCTAGACTCTGACCACGGAGCCCCCTCAAAACCACACACACACACACACACACACACACACACACAGAAATGTGTTCATAGGCTATTTATTGCTATCCTTCATTCAGGTCCAATTATTATTTAGGCGGCGATGACTTGGTACAAACTCGTTCATCTCACTTCGAGGGCCGTGGCATGACCTTACCCCTCGGTGAGATTCCCAGAGCTTCTCAGGCGGAACAACAGGCAGCGTTGAGAGTCTTCCCTGCAAAGTGAACGTAGTTTAATATTAGACAAAAACATGTTATCCATGTTAGCAGCGTGGCACGAGGGATTTAAGCGTCCACTTTGGTCTCGAATAAACATATCTCCGCAACGGTTGAATAGATTTTCCCAAAACGTATGTAAAAATATTCAAGGCCGAGGGACCTCAGGACGGACTGCAGCAACTTTGGCGACGCCAAAATGAAGTAACGTGAAGGTGAACTGACCTTCAGCGGCCCCCGAGGTACATCACGCATTACGTGCGTTCAATAAAATGAGAAATGTGGCAGAATGCTTGATAAGACAAGGGTAGGGAATCCCGTGCTATCTCGTGGCGAGGTGGGAGATTGAAGCAAACTGAACGCCCTCCTCTCACCCGCCTTTCCAAGTGTGACGAAGAACAAATGACACCCAACATGAAAGGACCTCTCTGGAGGCAGTATTCGTCCACTTGCACCCCTCGAATCCAAATGGTAACTAGGCTCTTAAGTCTATATGAAGGACTCCTTCTGAGCTGACAAAGACAAAACAGTTTACAGTTTCATGTGATTATACACTACCAAAAACATAGCTGCGAGTCTTGTATTTCATCTCCGCCAAGAGATCATCCCCCAAAAAACTCTTTAAATATTGGGCTCAGTGCCTGAACATACACCGTGAGAGCGGGATTGTCTCCGGCCGCCTCAACGCAAAGCTCTCCACTTTCCTTATTAGCCGAATATCGGAGATACCTCAGTGCCCACTGTAACCATTCGGCGGTGAGCTGGTTTGCTGAGGCAGAGTGGAGGTGGATTGAATGGCCTGCAGTGAGAGGCTGTGGGTTGGGTTTCTCTGAGGTTATGGTCACTCTCCCCTGGGAGAGTGGTTAGGCCTGGCTGTTTACTTTGGAGTAACCCTGCCCCTCCCCTCGCACACTACACTCGCCGCTTGGTAACCAATGATTACCTCCATTGGTGCACACCTGTCATTTCTGACCTCAGCGTGTGATGGAGTAATTCGAAGCAATGGCAAATTTGAAAATTCACGGGAAAATGTACCTTTTTTTTTTTTTCTTCCCGAATTTTTCTTCCAAGCTCACGTTAAGTGTGCTCTTTGTTACGCCGTTTGGTTTGGATGCTGCGTGGGCGCCACCTTCTTGTCACAGCAGGTGTATTTGAAGGGTCGGGAGGGGTTTGGGGGGAGGGGAGAGGGAAGGAGGCAGGGTGGGCCGTTTGGGGAGGGTGTTGGGACTGGCCCTAATGGGTAAAGGCTAACGTAGTGCCTGCATCTTCACCCAAAGAGGAGTTACAGGCAGACGCACACAGACTGGCTCACAGTGCTGCAGTGAAAAACCCCCTCACAGCTCAGCCCTCCGCTCGGGGGCCACCAGAGAAGATGCTTCCACGCCGCTCCTCAGGAGCTTTACTCTCCATGCAGGACTGAGAGGAGCTGCAGCTTTTGCGGACACATGGGCTGCCCCGCTGCTCTTTCTATCTTTATCCCGCTTTTAATTGGGACGCTGGGGAGAAATAAATAGCTCAAGTCGCACTGTTGGGAGGCAAATGAATGGAGCAGACTGACCGGGGGGATTTCCCCAGGCTGCCTTCACACCAATGGATTCCGGACACGAGTTTTGAACTGGCCAAATTGGCATTTGGCGAGAAGCCTTTTTCTCAATGGTTTGCAAATTAATTTTTGCGACAAGATCACCTCGAAAAAAGCTTGCAGACCGACCTGTTGGTGGATTTTCACTGTAAAAATTCACATCATGTAAGTTCAAGTTTCTTCTTCACTGACAATAAACTGTTTCTTGGCACAGGCCACCGGTGAAATCTTACCGTCTCAAGAGATTATATGATTACTTATTATATTATTATATAAGATAAAAATGTGTATTAATTTGTCAAACAAACGTTTGGCTTCATAACCCAGTGGCTGATTGTACTGTGGCTCGTGTTCTTCAGATCTTTGGCTCGAGGATGTGTTCTATCGTCCTGCTTCACCAGTGGAGTCTGGCTGTGTTCCTGCTGTGCTCCCCGGCGACTCTTGACGGGAGACCAGTTGATGCAACTATTAGCAGAACGTGAGTTCTTTTGGTTACTCATTTTGAAGATCACATAAAAAGAACTGAATGGCATTCACTCGGAAAGTTTAGAAAGAACGGGCTGGTAAATCATGTAATCTCACATGGTTTACAAACAATGTTTCTCATGCCCGATTTAGAACGCTAAACCACAGTCTACCTGAATAGATTTAGGGAAATGTACTAGCGGTTTTTGCTGCATCAGCTCTGCTCCACAGTCTTGAGCTCAGACCAGAGACGGCTCTCAGAAACTTGCTTATGCTGCCACCTACTGCACTGAGGCTTACGTGGACATTTCTACATCTGCCCACAATTCTATCACCGCTCCACACATACACCCAACTCCATAGAATCTCACAAAATTACCACAAGAGAGGAAACGCAAAGGATAACTATGATCTGAACTAAATCAAAGCAGGTATGAGAAAGCTAAGATCAGAAATGAGTCCAATCGAGTGCATTATTATCCTTGTATCCTTAAAATGTGCTTTTAACATCAGTTGATTTATTTTTGCCTTCCAGGAGGAGATCCGTGAGCCATGCCCAGCTGATGCACGACAAGGGCCGCTCCTTGCAGGAGTTCAAGCGACGCATGTGGCTGCAGGAGCTGCTGGAGGAGGTGCACACGGCCGATGAGCAAGCACCACCCGTGCAGAACAGGACGCCGACCCAGACCTTCAGCGGCAACGCACTACACCAAAAGCCCCCAGGGGCCACCAAAAACCTCCCGGACAGGTTCAGGCCGGACAGGGAGGGCCCCAACCTGCCCCAGGAGACCAACAAGTCTCTGGCTTATAAGGACCAGACTCTCAAAGTGGCCACCAAGAGGAAAAAAAAAGCGAGGTCGGGCCGACGCAGAGAGAACGACAAGAGGCGGCGACGGGCGCGGGCCGCCAACACCAAGGAGCCCTGAAGGACGCGCTTCCCTGGCAGAGAGAAGCCCTGAAGCCTCTGAGACACTGACACAGTTCCCGCCAGACTGAGGCCTGACAGACTTGAACCACGGCTCGTTCGTAATGGTATGAAAGGGGGCTGTGCTTGTATGATAGTATTTGTGCCGTAAATCTGGAATTTCTTCAACACATACATCCGCATAGGTTCATATTTATTTTCTCGGAAAATCTTCACACCTCTTCCACCCCGACTAATTCAGAACCAAAGTGTACATTATGTTATCGTCTCGTAACAGTGTGCACAAGTAGAGCAAAGGAGGAACTATTTATTGCTTGAATATAACATAACTTATACTCTAACACAAGTGCTGAGCGGTCGACATTTGTTTGGCTCGGTACGGGTCGACCTTCGCGGACTTACAGTTACAGACTGTCCAATTAACACACACCGGTTTGAACTGTTCTGCCATAATTTATTTCACTTTGAGAGTGTATATTTATTTTGTGAATGTATCATGGTGCTGCTGACTAAATTCCATAATGCACTTTAGTTATATCCTGTAAATGTTCTTTTGTGGTCGAGTTTTGTGTTGACGGTCCTGCTTCCCTTTCCCACCTTAGATCCCTCATGGACTTGTAACTTATTGGATGCTTCATCAAACCCACTCTCATCATTTCACATCGTAGTTTATTTTTGTAGAAGAAGCCCTGGTCAGGGGCTGTCAGACTCGTTTAATGTTCTTCACTTGCACTGAGAACATACTGTACATGTTTCCAGTTATTCAAACAATAAAAATGTAGCCATTAGATTATATTTTTGTATTCGTGGTCTTTGTTCACCTATAACAACCGTATAGTTCTCTGTTAGTTCATAATGCATATAATAGTACGTGATTTTATGCAATACAGGCTAGATGTGCAACATAAAGTTGATACAGAGGACTAAGGGAAAATCTACTCATTTTTCTCATCAATAATCTGCTGATTATTTTTTCAATTCATCAGTTATTCGGTTTGCCTTAAAAACGTTTTTTAACAATCACAATAGAGGACAATTTTAGTCAACCAATTGTTTCAGCTTTATGTGGGTATAACTACACACTACAAAGCAATACAATTATTATAGAGCAGAATATAAAGGGCCAATGGGCGATGAAATTTAGTGTATGGGTCATTAACTTGATTTTGTTTTCTGTGGTACTGGTTTGTTAATTTTATCATGACCTGTAACCTTTTTTTAGTTTTGATTTAAGTATTTAAAAGTATCCATTGAGGGAATGGATTAAAAAAAACGGCAAAAAAACAATACGTTTGTTGACTTTTCAGCTCAGACAGCACACCGTGACTATTTCAGTTAACGTCCCATTCGAGAACATGTGGCATTTTTAACAGCCGCTGACTGCATGGCACAGGAACTGGTAATGGAGGTGGGGTGGGGGGCTGGGGGGTAGGGGCAGATGCATCAGCATCAGCTATATCCTGTGCTAAAAGCAGCAGTGTACACCGTAGGCCATTAGCTGACATAATCATAAACGCTGTGGAAAGCCTGATAAAGCTGCCGACATGAGCCTGCAGCTCACACCGAGGAAATCAATCCAACAATGGAGGGAGACATTAATATCTTCAGAGGAGGGGAGGAACACAGGGCGTAATCAATGGAGTGAACCTCGGTGCAGAGTGACCGTTGGGCAAAACCTTTTACCCAAAGTGACTTACAAAGCGTGGGACAAACACTCAAAAGCCCCAGTGCAATCGGAGACTTTGAAGTAGGCACATAAGTAAGTAAGGGCTACATTTATTCAGTGAAGCAAAGTGCGGGAGATCAGGTCGTGAACGGCACAATAAGTGTGTGTCGGGCCTGATAGGGTGTGAGAGGTGTTGGGAGAGGAGGCACTCTCAGAAGAGATGAGTCTTCAAGAGGTTCCTGAAAATAGTGCATGCGCCACTGAAAGTGATTTGAATATGCTGTGGGGGATCATGGGTGGTAGGTCCCTATGCCTGAAGGAAAGCCAGCCAGGAGGGCATGGCTGGAGCCGAGGTGATGAGTGGTTAGCGCAATTGATTACTGAAAATGAATATGATCTATCCACTGATAATAAAATGACAACGAAATAAATATATATATATATTTTGATGGAGGGAGAGAGAGAGAGATTTACCATGACTAAAAGGCACGAAGTTACACACATATCCTCAAACCATAATAAAAAAAAAGGAGCAGCACTTATGGCACATGAGCGTTTCCTCGGCAGCCGGCCGGCGGCCGTCTCTCTTTAAATCTAGTCGACCAGAATCAATGGGAGCCGAGTGATGTTTGCCTTTCTTGCCTCCACGTTCAGCAATCACACTTTGTAATGAGCCCTGAGAGGCTGCCACACTCTCGCTTCTTCCCTCCAGGTTACCAGGATGGAGGCCGGTGAAAGACAATGCGCCCGCTCACTCTATGGAGGCGCTCACACAGGACACAAGAGGAGGCTGCTTTGAGGAAAAGACTGGGGGGTGAGTTTGTCCAAAGGATGGGACGCCAAATGAAACGGCTCTGTGACAAAAAAATATATATATCGAACTATCAGCTGTGGATTCGAATAACAATCAAGAGAGATTTCATTTCCAGAGCAGACAGCATACGGCTTTTGAATATCGTGTGCCTAATACCAGTATTTTGGCGATCTTGTGTGAATTTCCTGCTGTCAATTGGCGTAACAATCAACAAGATTGATGATTTCGTGATTCGGAAAACGTTCCAATTGAACCTCTCGTAAATTTGTGGTGGCCAAAAAAACGAAATCAAATACTTTACGCATTATGTTTAACCGGAGCCCCCGAAATTGACAGGTGACGACATGGCTGCCCCCAACACCTACGGCCTGATCTTTGCCTGCACCTGCGGGGTGATCCTGGGCATCGGGCTCTGTGCCAACCTGCTGGTCTTCTCTCTGTTTGCCAAGTACAACACTTTGCGGAAGAACCGCCTCGACATCCTCCTGCTCAGCATGACTCTGGCCGACTTCCTCACGCTGCTGCTCATCCCCTTCACGCTGCACTCTGCCCTCAGCCACTCCTGGCCCCTGGGCGACACCTCCTGCAAGGTCTACCAGTTCCTGCTGGCCTTCGGCCTGGCGGCCAGCACCTACTCGCTGTGCGCCGTGTCCATGACCCGCGCCATGATCATCACCAACCCGTACCAGCCGCCCACCATGGACCTGGTGGTGCTCATGTTCGTCCTGGTCTGGGCCCTCAGCTTCTTCATCAGCCTGCCGCTGCGCATGTTTGCCACCAAGGAGAGCATGGCTCCGGCCCTGGCCAACTTCACCTTCTGCCTGCCGACCATTCATGAGCACCACTTCCAAGTGGTGCTGAGCCAGTTTGTGCTTTTCTACTTTGTTCCAATGCTGGTCATTGCCTTCAACTATGTCCGCCTGGCTCTTTTCCTCCACAAGAGCCCCGTGATGTCGGTGTCCAGCGCGAGGAACACCCGCAGAGCTTCTGTCATGGTGTTCTTGGCCGCCGCCACCTTCTCGCTGTGCTGGCTGCCCGGCTACGTGCTGGAGCTGTGCTTTTACCTCGGCCTGTATCAGCACGGCCGGGACTGGGACACGTTCTACTTCATCTGCACTGTGCTCCAATACCTGCACCCCTGTGTCAACCCCGTGCTCTATGTGCTGCTTTCTAAGCGCTATCGCCACAGGAGGGCAGCCTGGCTCTTCGGCTGTAAGAGGAACAGAGTGCAGCCGCAGGTCATCAGCATCCCCACAGACAGTCTTTAAATTGTGCTTCGTTATGCATCGCGCAGGGACTTACTACAAATCTTCAATTTTTCTTTTTTTGCGTGATGCTTTTTTTATTTCTCTTCCTATGGTTTTGTGTTTTTAAGGAAACGACTAAGAATCCAAGTTCAATACTGAAGACTAATATACAGCAACCTTAATGATTTTGTATACTGAGGAAAAAAAAACATCATTGTAATCAAATAAGGTTATTTTGTGTTTATAATCCTGTTTAAAATAAGAAAAATGTACTTAACAAAAGCAACATAACTTTTTAAGTTTATTTATTTTCTTAATCTTATTATCCTTTCTTGTTGTGGTGATACTTACAAACTATGATGTTTCGTGAGCAGCGCCCCTGAGACAGAGTCCTGGAGTTTTATTTTAACAGGACTGGATATCAGGACCACCTGACTTGGTAATTCAGTGTAATACAGTGACTACTGATATAGGGCTGTGGTGTGTGTGTGTGTGTTTGTGGGGTGCGAACACCGATTCTTTTTCTCACTTCACACACCGGCTCAAAGCGCGTGCCTGTGCCCAAGAACATTTGCAGGTTGTGTAGCAGGTGTATTGAGAAAGGAAATAACAGAGCTGACTGGGTTTTGGCGGCGGCTGCAGTAATAGGAGACGACCGGCCACTCCCTCCGTCAGCTCGGCCCCTGACTTTTGGCCTTCTCCTTAGTGTTCAGCCAGGGCAGCTGGCC
Organism: Colistium nudipinnis; assembly: GCA_016785305.1. Lineage (NCBI taxonomy): Eukaryota > Metazoa > Chordata > Actinopteri > Pleuronectiformes > Rhombosoleidae > Colistium > Colistium nudipinnis. The sequence continues at coordinate 36,621 of JAFBJU010000764.1, forward strand.
CCCACGCGGCACTCGGAGCCCATCAGCATGTTGAATATGGCGAAGTGCGGCTCCCATGCTCCGCCTTCTCGCTCCTTCAAGCAAGGGGTGGAGAGATTAGTCTGCTACTTCTGATCTAAGCAGGTGATCCATTCCAGATCAAATCATCAAATGCCATTCAATAATGTTTAATTTTAGTTACATTTTTCAGTCACATCAGTTCTCTGTCCAATGTAGTTTTTTGTCATTTTGTTAACATTCCATGTGTCCAGTGTTAAAACTCAACAACCCCCCCCCCCCCCAACGTGTCGATGCCATCAGCAGCCAATAGGAGTCACTAACACCTACAAGAAACACTCCTCAGATTTCTCCACAAGGACTGTCCAGCATGACTGAAATCCTGCTGGCCTCAGCAGAAAAAGGGGAGATTTATGCCAGAACTAAGAATAAGACTACCGCTTCCAGATTAATGACCCATCATTTGGTTATAAGAAAAAGTGATAATAATGATTCAAAAAGATATGTTTTTCCTGCTGCTTTCAGTGGCAATAGCATCAAATCTTGAGACTGTTGGTTGGACGATACAACTCGAAGCATCATAAACAATCGTTAGCGGCCGCCCTGATTATCTACAATCAATTCGAGATCACAGGGTTTGTGATTTTCCACCCGTCACATCACAGTTCATTTATTTTGAACCTTGCTCTCTCTGCAACCTGCATGTCTCTCCCTGCTTTTCCTGGAAAATCTATCACACAAACACAGGCGCTATTGTGCATTAACATTTCCTGAAACTCAAACGATGAGTCGGATGAGTATTACCCCCGGACGAGCTGACATTTAGGTACGTTTTATTATGCATCATTATTCATTATTATTATTAATTGATTCATGAGAGGAAATCCAAATTGTTTGTCAGAAAAAGCTTGCAATGCAACAATGTCTGCAATGTTCTGAGGGCCTTTTCCAGAACACTGGACCTGTTGCCAGAATGAAATTCAATGACATTGTCCCCTAAAGCTCCCTGGCCTGCTCACTATGCAAATAAATGTTAAACCTTTTTGAGTTTAAGTACCATTACACCCTGTGGCTCGTTATATCAAGTTAAACTCTTATTTTATAGTAATACACAGTAATTCATGCAACACTATTAATAATGAATAGAACGTTAAAAGCAATAACCGCCTTCCTATTGCCTAACCTACGCTCGATGTTTTCCCGGTAATTGACGCAACAAATGACACGGTAACAGCAACGTTTATTGACAACTGTACGTTAGATCAACATACGCCGTAGGCGAACGAAATTTTGTGCATTCCTGAGGGACCACATTCTTGACACACTCCAGCAGTTAAGCAATGCACATAGCCGACAGAAAATAGTTGTGGCTACGCACTGTAAGATCAGAGAGCCCCTGCCATGAGCTAATCATTCCATGTGCCATATAGGCAAGTGTTGAAGGAGCACTGCCTGTTTATTTATAGGAGTCTCCGAGGTTCCACGGCAGAGGGTTAGTCTCTGCGCTGGATTCAATTACAGCTCAGCTGAAAATACTGCATCTGTACAGACACAAACATGAGTATAAATTGTTAATATGGCTCTGTAGGCCAGGTTTATCCGGATGTGTTTACAGTTGTTGAAGCAATGGAATGAAATATTAAACGCATTAAAGCTATATTTTGAATATTCATATGGGCTCCTCATTGTCTTGTCTACGTCTAAGCATCCGCCGTAGCTGGTTCCTATCCCCTGTGTTCAAAATCCAAATGTGATGTCAACATTTCAATCTGGAACACAACAAAACGTATTGCCCTGCAGCAACAGTTGAAATAAAGAAACAGAAATTATTTATTTTTCACATCAGGGAAGTCAATCACCGCTCGTGCTTTGTACTGACAGTGTTGATGAGGAGGTAAAGGAAGATTTATTAATGAGCAGGCAGGAGTCAAAGGATTTCGAGGAAGCAACGGAACTGAGAAACGCTATGAGGCAAACGGCAGCGACTCGCAGTCCAGATGGTGGGCGTCAGCCTCGGCCTGACCTAATATCACTGTTCAGCAGTTTGTTTACATTGCAGAGCTCAGTGTAACATGCAGAGCCATGGCAGGTGAGAGACGAAAAAAGGAAAATGCCATTGGGGTAACGCTCTAAACCAAGTTTAAGACCGAGGGAGGTCTTATAATAGCCAGTGTAAATATGGCTCTTCCTATAAAGAAAAGAATCAGAAAATGGAAAACCTTCGCATACTTCAAATGGTTATTGAAATTATTTTTGCAGTCAGAGAGGGGTTTTACCTTCCCCTGATAATTTGGCTGTGGATTCTTCAACACCTCGCCAAGAAGAGAAAGCAGCCAGGATAGAAGGCATTGACGATAAAATTGGAATAATTATCCTTTCTGAGCTTCATTGGCTGAACTTAGGACATTTAATAGCCAGCAGCATCACCATGGGTTGCTTTTATGTGCCTCCAGGAAACACACAACAATCCCGGTTTGACCAGTTCAACCCAAGAAAACATCAGTTGGAGAGGATAATTCATCTCAGCCACCTGCCCCGTAAAGGATCTGTTGTTGCCCGTTTGTGTTCATCTTTCAATTTACTGCCCTCTCGGGGCCACATCAGGAAACTAGGGTGACTACCAGCCATCATTTCTGGGATGTTTACGGGCATGGCTGTGTCAATTTTTGGACCTTCACACTTGCACACTGTGGACAAACCAGTGATTTTAATGGGTGACTTTACGACAGAGGTGTTTTTTTTAATTCCGGGCTCGGTTCCTCTGTTCTGCTTGCCAATCTGCCAAAGTCACCCGCACTTCTTTGAATCCTATAAACATAACTTTACCAGCTAGAATTAAACTCTGAGACCTTTGAAGTCGGCCATGATTAATAACCCATATGTGGTGCTCCTGTGAACTGATCCCCCTGCAATTGCACCTGGCCCGCGGGTTTTCGGAAGACACAGTCGACTAAAAAAGGGAAAGGCTCTATCAAGGAGTGAAATGATTATCCGAGGGAGGGCGTTGGACGGGAGGTCATTCCAAGGAACCCTGCCCTCCGGATCTGAGGTATCCAGTTCCATCTCCTGCTGCATGCCTTGTTACCTTTCAGCAAACGCATGGACATCAACTTAAGATGTCAGCGGGCTAAATTTGGTGGTTATCAAAACCCAGGACCTGGCAAAGAGCTCGGCGACGGGTTCCGATTTCCAGAGTGGAAGCCCTGGGTTCAGACACCTCAGGGTGAGGAGGCCGTGTGCAGAGCGGGTAATGGGGACGGCATCAACACAGCTTAGGCTCTATTAGGCAAAAACTTTCACACTATTAATTAGTTGCAGCTGCACACACACCTCACGTCTCAGCCCGGTACCCTTTTTTTTCTGGTCTTCAACACAACGTCCAGTCTTATGTGTTTTGACTCACATGACACATAGCCATTTTCACATTAATACATATGGTTAGTAGAAGCATAGTCCCTATGGCGCTGATAAATTGTAGGTTAAAAGATATTGAGATGGTTGGGCCATGCTTCTGGGACAGTATTTGTTTATTTCTTATACTTTTATATTTTTGAACATAGCTACATAACTGCAGTACACGTGCAGTACAAAAATAATGTCCATAGATAAGGTAAAACAAAAGGACCAATTGAAACAAATATTTTGGTAATGGAAGATTAATAATTCTATTAATTAACCAAATTAAATGTCATATTGTTAAATGTAATGTTTTAGTTGCCTACATTTTCTAAAACTGCTGTTTCAATGGCATTTAAGTTACATGCTACACATTGAAACACAGTCATAATGAGAAGCATTGGTCGGTAAGGCCAGAAGGAGGTGGTAATGCGACCTAAAAGATGCCAAGTGCTGGAAAACCCTAAAGGAGAAGGTAATGCATCCACTGGCGAGGTCATGAAGAGGAATGTACTCACGAGAAATCTAAACAAGTTTTTATTCAGATCGATTTTTGACATTGCCCACAGATGACTAACAACCGATATTTGACCGATATAATATAATGGCTCGGCAAGATCAGTGCTAGACAAATGTCCTTTCACCGTCTTCTTCCATAGAACAGCTTATTATCCAACTGTGTCTTTTGATTGGCAATACACCGAATGCTCGCTGAGCATCTTTCCACCCCGGGCCTTGGTCAACAGTATTCAGAATAAACGAGCAACAGTCTTCAAATGATCCTCAAGCAGTCAACACCAAGCAGCTTGAAACAGAGGCCTCCAAGATATAGCTTTACCTCCATAGACTCATTCCAGTGCCTGAGACGCTGTCATCAGCACAGTGCACCTCTGACCAGATTAAATGCCCCCTATTTCATTTCGAGCAGAGTAGCTGGCACCCGGTTGACGTGATCTGAAGGAGCTGTTGAGTAGCACTGCTGACCTTCAAACAACTCTTTCAATTTATAACGCACTCTCACACAAACAAAAACGTGATAGGCACATGCGTTCATTCACCAATCGCACTGATAGCGACGCCGGATACACACAAACAGAAATACACACACCCACTTTGTAAATACTTGGCTTGGGGTTCGGAAGGGGGCGAAAGCCAAAGGGAGTCGCTGACACAAGTTGGACCTGTGATTACCTCACGTCTGTAATGGGCTAGGCAGGAAACTCATCCTGTCTAAATTTAGACAAAGACAAGCTTCCCAGGATGGAGTGCAATTCATCAAAAATGGTACCAAACAATGGCTTCTTTACAGAAATAAAAATGTTGTTGTTTCAGAAAATCCTATCATTGTGACAGTTATTCGTTGCGTATAGCCAAACATTGCTTGTCTTAACTGATGGTTGGGCTCGTCAAAATCAAGATGTTGTCCCTGTCAGTTAAAATCAGAGATGGTAGATTTCTCAGAATATTCCTTTTTTTCTGAAAGCCGACGAGAGAGATGACGTTTTCCCAGCTTTGAGTGAAACCGCAGTATTTTGTTACCATGGGGGTCTCCCGCCTTCAAAGGCCGAGCCATTAATAATGATGGGAGGTTCCTCGCTGTCAGCATTTGTGCGCACTGCATGCTTTATGGCATGCGTCTCCCAGGCTGCGTCCCATTACATGCAGTCACTGTTAAGTTACACATGTACATCTCCAAAGAAATGTATGGCTGGTGAAATCATGCACATGGCAACCGAGTACACACTGAAGTCAATATCGCTGTACTGCGCAATTCTTTCCTATGGCTCGACACAGTCAACAAAAAGAAAACAAACACAGATTTAATGGTGGGTGCATGCTGGCACATACAATGATGAAATTATAAGATCACTACTGACTATTGTAAAATGAAAAGAGGTGACAGAGGGGGGCCAGTGTAGATCGTGACTAAATCAATCATCTTCGACTATTTTGGTCTTCTCTTTTTGCTGTGGCTGACACATACAGTAAGTCACGTGTCAATTCCTCAGCTTGTTTGTTATCCTTTGTTTCCTTGGATACTCTCAAGGCCTGACACCTTGGCTTGACCCACACAACCATTGGGTGAATGTTATATGCCAACAAATTAGCAGCAGGCGGCACCGTGTCCTGACACTGACATTTGACACTGAAATCCAACCCTTTGTTTAGTAATGGAATGTCCAGAAAAAAAGCGCTCCTCTGGGAACTTGTTCTCGTTAACCTGACTGTAACCAAACACTCTCTCACACACAAACGTTTTTGATGGCTTGATAATCACAAAGATCACTTGTGTCTTTTGCAATAATGCAAACCGCCAAGGTTGGTTTCAGCAACACTGATTAGCACCCCTGTGCTATTATTGTTACGCTCCCGTGTCTACAATTGCCACGACTGACGTAACCGATAGCCTACAGCTTTATGATGCCACTGAAAGTGGAAAAAACTGGGCCACAAATAGACCACGATGCTGCAGTACCCACACAACTTTATTCTCCCCACTGGGGCCATGTTTTTATTTACAGCGTTTATCCTTGAAGCTCAAAGAGTAGAAGAAGAACAAATCTACTGTGACAAAAGAAGACATTGAAGACTTGCAATTACGTCTTGACTGCAAAGGCTGAAGGGAGACTAATAAGATTGGAAGCGAACTTGCAGCTGTTTTTTTTTTTTTTTTTTTTTTTTTACACCTCGATGACCTCAAGGCCAGGTCACTTGTCCTATGGGGGTCCCCGTGATCCAAATTGTACAAGTGAGCCGTCTAAGTGCAGTGAACAGTGAATGTTATTTTGGCTGAGGCCTCCTGAAGACTTCTTCTTCTCTGGCTACTCAAGTGTCGGTCAAACTAGTACTTTCCATTGGCTGGTTCCAGGAGGGCTCCCAGTTACATTGGCTGTCTGTGCTTCAAAGATATTTCATCTTATTAATTACAAGACTCAATAAATACACAGCTTGGGAAAAAGGAAGAAACAACTCGATGTATGTGCCGTGAACAATGGTACAGTTTCTAAAAAAGCAGGCCGTGACCCAAAGAAGAACTGGGACGGGTCCTGGAGGTTTCCCTTGTGACCAGAATAGCCCCATGATTTCATGAATGAGGGACCTGCGGGGTGAGAGACTCCATTTCTGAACAGACTCTCAGATATTGCAGACATGGTCGACTTTGCTCCAAACAAAACAAGACTCACTTTGATATTGATGTGGGATCTTTTTGAAAGCTATTTTCAATTCTTCATTTCAATTAAAAAGAAGAAATTGTGAAGGCAGAGTGTTTACTTGTAGAGCAGTGCAGTGAAGTGAGTGAGCGTGAGAGGGACAGCAGCAGCAGCAGCAAGTGTCATCTGGTCTTCCAACTTGGGGAGGGCTTTGGAGTTTAAAATGGTGTGAATATGATAGCCATCTCTAGCCATCGGTATAGCTTGTGCAAGTGGAAGATCCGTGTGGTGCACCGTTGACAGTTTGGAGGCTGTAATCTGACAAAAGGACGTTGTAAATCGACAACAGCACAACGGTTCTGGATATTAGCAAAAAAAAAAAAAAAAAAAAAAAAATCGCCAATTTGGAAAAAAAAAAAAAATCGATTTGGGAGTAACGAAAAAGAAAGAAACTCTGTCCGAATATTGAGAGGCTGCATGAGAAAGAGAGTTGAGAGGACGCACGGGCAAAACGGCAAGAGGGAGACACCGAGGTGGTGCCAGACGGATTTACCCTCGGAGGGGTGAAAAAGATGACCGTGGTGTCCCAGGAGAACCACGACGAGACGGTGGTGGTGAGTCCATTGTTGCAGGATGCCGCGGACGTGGAGCTGGCGGAGCAGGAGTGCAGCGAGAGGGTGATCATCAACATCTCAGGTCTGCGCTTCGAGACGCAACTCAAGACCCTGTCCCGCTTCCCGGCCACGCTCCTGGGGGACCCGGGCAAACGGATGCGCTTCTTCGACCCCCTGAGGAACGAGTACTTCTTCGACCGGAACCGGCCGAGCTTTGACGCCATCCTCTATTATTACCAGTCCGGGGGCAGGCTGCGGAGGCCCGTCAGCGTGCCCGTGGATATCTTCCTGGAAGAGATAAAGTTTTACGAACTCGAGGATGATGCGCTCGACTCGTTCCGGGAGGATGAGGGCATGGCGCGGGAAGAGGACCGCCCGCTGCCTTCCAACGAGTGCCAACGCCAGCTGTGGCTTCTCTTTGAGTATCCGGAGAGTTCGGGACCCGCGCGGATAATCGCCATCGTATCCGTTATGGTCATTCTGATATCCATTGTGATATTCTGCCTGGAGACGCTCCCGGAGTTCAAAGAAGTCCCCCCGGTGCCGGACGTCCTGGCCAACGGCAGCGCGCAGGGCAAAGCGCCCAGCCCGTTCACAGACCCCTTCTTCATGGTGGAGACGCTCTGCATTGTGTGGTTCTCCCTCGAGTTCAGCATGAGGTTCCTGTCGTGTCCCAGCAAGGCCGCTTTCTTCAAAGACCTCATGAACCTCATCGACGTGGTGGCCATAGCTCCGTACTTCATCACGCTGGGCCTTGACCTGGCGGAGCACCAGGGCAGCAGCCAGCAGGCTGCGTCTCTGGCCATCCTGAGGGTCATCCGACTGGTCCGTGTCTTCAGGATCTTCAAACTCTCCAGACACTCCAAGGGCCTGCAGATCCTCGGCCAGACGCTGCACGCGAGCCTCAGGGAGCTGGGGCTGCTCATCTTCTTCCTGCTCATCGGCGTGGTTTTATTCTCCAGCTCGGTTTATTTCGCCGAGGCAGAAGACCCCGACTCTGGATTTTCAAGTATACCCGATGCGTTTTGGTGGGCTGTGGTGACAATGACCACGGTTGGCTACGGCGACATGTATCCCTCCACCATTTGGGGGAAATGCGTCGGATCTCTGTGCGCCATCGCCGGGGTGCTCACCATAGCTCTACCTGTCCCTGTAATAGTGTCCAATTTCAATTATTTCTACCACAGAGACAGCGACGAGGAGGAAAATGTCCAGTACGTACACGTGACTTGTGGTCAGCAGCAACAACCATCCTTTGCCGAAATTGATCCAAACAAAAGTAACCAGTCTCTCTCCAAAACTGAGTCCTACCAGCAGAGCGACGACCTGGACATAGTGACATATCCAAGCATAACTTCACCCGATAAATACTCGGGACAACTGACAGATGTGTAAAGCAGGTTGCTTATTTTTTATTTCCTGGTGAGCTGTCTTCCAGTGAATGAGCGTCATGGCTTCTCCATGACGGGTGCTGCAGGTGTTTTACTCACGCTGTCCACCCAGTGATTCCCAAGCGTGGAGCCTCGAAAACTCATTTTATAATTCGCAGCAAAATTACTATTTCACGCTATCTTAATTCACCAGATGAGTAAATCATTCCTTCAACTGCGACGACTTCTCATAGTTTCACATATCAGGTACATACTGGTAAAAGACCCAGAGTGGGAAGCTTAGGACTAAAGTGTTCAATTTGGTCAAGCAAAATATTGAAGAATACACGAAGACATAAAAGAAAAACCGGGGAACCCCTGAGGCAAAAACAAAAAAACGTATGTAGAAGTCAAACCAAGTTGCGCATATTGCAGTGATCATAGATTGAGCTTAAACAACAACAACAAAAGGCTCCATTGGTGACATTTGTTTACCCACTTACAATACAAAGCCACAAGTAATCACTAGCCGTTGTTTTGTACATCCACAAGCCTATAAAATAAGTTGGCCAGGGGAGATCAACTGTGCGTCACAGCGCAAATGACGCACAAGGCATCCAGCTCTCCACGCTGGAGCGCGCGGCGACAACAGACACATAAATAATCCTCTGTCACATTAGAGGTTAGGATTCATCTCGGCCACACGCCTGTGTGTGTTGCACTTGCACTGTGGACAGGCGGCTGCTGCCACGAGCACAATGGCACGTGTTGAGTTCTCTTTACCCTACTTGCGTTCCAGCATTTGGGCTTTTGATATGTTCGTGTCCAACGTGTCCAGAGGCCTTTTGATATCACGCATCCATCATGGCGTCCGAACACACAAGCCCTCAGATTGTTGACTTATGCATTTAACACTCAGGATATACTGTGTTCATGTGTATCTATTATTTATAAGTATATATATATATATATTGTTATCCCAGAATGGATTAGTCTGAAAATAACAAGGCTAACGATTGAAAAAAAAAAGAAAGTCTTAGGTAACATCTCAAACTTTTTTTGCTTGGAGTTTGTTATGTGTAATGTGCTACCAACGGATAGAATAAGTGGGCTCTGAGCGCCACTCTGTGGAGGATCAATATCTCTGCACACACAGCTCAGGGACTACATTATGCAAAACTAAGGCTTCAGCTTGTGTATCTTTGCACTGTTCCAGCTTCACTATATTCAGGCTTAATCCCCTGAGACCGGGCTCAGTGACTCACTGCGCATCCGGATGCTTGTGATGATGGTCTAAGCTCTGGCTGCTTTCTCACGCCTCCTCATGTTAACATGGTGCCGTTTTGTGTTGTGCTTATACGTGCAGGAGACAGGTGGTTAAGTGAAGCTCGTTGTTCCCTCAGGGTCGCAACAAAATACTAGTGTGGCATTATCTTCTCCAAAATATTGGAGGATTTTCTCACGGATTATTCTTGCAATGCCAGTGATTTAGCCTACAGAAACGAACATGTCTAGTCTGCAACAAAGGACTTTATGTGTATCAGCAGTAGAACAACAACATTCTTTTGTGCAGGCTTTATAAATGACCACGCTTTGTTTGTAGATAAAGAAAAAGCCTTGTGTACATATGTGCGTTTTTGTAAACCTTTTCTCATGCAGGTTACCGTGCAAGGTTGGAATGCAAGTTAACTCTGTGTGGTTAAAATCACTCAGATTGCGTTGCAGCTCGCTGTAAACAACAAAGCCAAAGGCAGCATAGTGCAATGTCGGCATGACACAAATTCATTGTGAATTTTGAATGTAATAAAATATTTATTTTTCTAATTCAAACATGTATGTGAACCTAACTTAATGCTTTTTTTATATATAAATAAATAATCAATCAGAAAATACCGCATTCGTTATTTTCCCTCAGAAGACTCTGAGAGAAGGCAAATAGCAAGTCATTTCTGTAAGAGTTTTCATTGATTCGCTCAATACAGCAGTCCATATCTCTCCGTTGGTTCTCAATGCTCGGAGAAAAGGGGCGTGTTGTCCTGCCACAGAGGTAATTGAATTAATAAAATCCCATAGTGATAAATAAAGGAAACACAAGTCAACAAATCGGAGATATGATGCCCTTTTTGGTCTTAAAAGTCAGGAAGCAGTTGTATTTGAGTCGGCTCAGCTCGTTGCCTTCAGTATTTTGGGGACATGCTCGCACCAATCACACTTTATTGTCATGGTTTGAGTTTGTTTTGGCGTTTTAAGGGTTAGATGGGGATTTGTGGTTTCCGGGGGAATCAATCAATCATCTGCGCTGTCCGTGGTCCTGAAAGTGATGCACATCCTCTGCAGAGCATCAGTTACACCGATCAGCCACATTCAAACTGCTGACTGGTCTTTATGTTGGAGCTGGTGAATTTATGATTAAGCCACGCGTTATGTCATTTTAAAACGTATACGTTCGAGAATGTTTCGATTATTTCCCATGGCTTTTTAGCGTTATTAAAATGATATCAGAACTCATCGGGCGTTTGCCTCATATCTGCTTTCTTTTTTGGACCAAATGTACTATAGACTAATGGACGAGCACTGCGAGGGTATTATAACTTAGTCAGCATCATAAAGTATGAGATCTTGGATATGAGACCAGTTACAGCCTGGATGCAATCTGACCGGTCAAAGTCAAATCTGGTCTCTCGCATACTTTAGCACATATCTATCCCGGACACAACCGTCTACCACAACAACACGTCCTTAAATCCAGGAGTGGCTGAATGTAAAAAAAAAAAAAGAAGTAACGATGATCGTCTCTCACCGATGACATTTTTTTTAAATAACAGATCATCTCAGATGTGGCACAGTGTTGACGGAGAGCTTTTTTTTTGTTTCCAACTCTCCGGGGTTATTTTGCAGTCTAATTGCGCCAGTGCTGGCACCGGAGCGCTCCTGTTTTTGTGCTGTATGGAGAACTTCAGTCGGCGTGCTTTAGTAGAGCCGGTCTGCATTGCGTCGAAACCCTCCAACTCCTCCTCCTCCTCCTCCCGCCGCCCTCCCCTCCTCTCCTCTCCTCTCCTCCTCTATCCTCCCCTCTCCTCTCCTCTCCTCTCCTCTCCCCTCACCTTCCCCCTGCACTTGCATGTTCAATGCACAGCAAAACATGCTTGGCGCGGTGGAGGGAACATATGGAGCTCGCCGCTGCGCTCGACCCGCTGTGCTTTTTTTTGATCCCGCTCAGCTCCGCACTGAAACACACGTCCTGCCCGACTTCTCCGCGGCTGCAGCTTTCTGCTGATGCAGTGATGTCTGGAAATGTCAAGGGCTCGCTTGTTGCCCCATAATGTATCTCCCCCCCTGAAGTGCTGCGCAAGATTCTCTCCTGCGGTACAGCCTACTGTAAGCTGTTCACACCACCGTGCCGCCGCGCCAGCAACTACGGACGCTGCAGCCTCGCATCCCTCTCCTCTGCACCTCAGGCTCCCATCGCTGCACTCACCCGATTCCCATCTTTCTTTTTGCCCTCGCTCGCCTTAACACGTCTAGGGTACACTGACGGTCGCAGGATGCCGATCAGCACAGGAAGGCTGTAGGCTTCTTTTTTTTTTGTTTTTTTTTTCTTTTGGAGGGAGCAATGTAAAGTTGCCACATGACACCCACTGGTGCCCTGCTGTTGGATGAATTTACTCGAGGATAAGGCGCATTCAAGAGCTTTCAAGATCAGCCCATGGTAAGCCTCGAAACTGCTTACTTACACCACAGTTATGGATTGCTTGTTTTTATTATTATGGACAGCAGCTGTTCATGTTCACGGTGGTGCACTACTGTGGTGCTGTTTTCCATCTTTCTCAACAAAAGAGCTCTGCACATTCTGCCAATTGGCTGTGCTGCATGTACAAACATCAGTTGTTCTAATATCAGCATCAAATGCTATGCGTCACATCGTAATTCAGGCTGTAGAGAGTGGCACAGGATAAATCACTGTCATGCTCCTTTAAGACAGAAACCCTGCAATGGCAAACTAAAGTAAACACCCCTGTAGAAATACCCCCTATATTGGAAGAGATACATATTGACATTTTAAGAAACTGTAAAATAAATACATTACAGTGCATACACATAAAGTCACGACTGAATACTACACAGGTACAGAAATGTGTCTGAGCTTACATGTTTGTTACCTTCAGATTGCACCACTGTAGGCTGAGGGACGTAAATGAATAAATAAACTGCAGAAAATGCTGAGCCAGCAAATATCTTGGCAGTTTGATCTCATTATTTCCTCTCTTCCCCTATCTCTCTCCATCTCTCTCGCTCTCTCCCTGTATGTGTATGTGTATGTGTGTGTAACAGAAGCAGCAGCAGTAACAACAGCAGCAGATGCACTGGAGAGCAACAATGGTCAAGTCAGCGAGAACCGCAGTGGAGCCGCACTGAGGCAGAGCAGCCAACCAGCCCCCTTGTATCTGGGGACGTCTCCAACAATTTAAGGGGTGTGGGAAGCTGAGGAGTGGAAAATTTCCCCAGAACCTGAATGCCTGCTCAGTCTGAATAACTGACATCCCAACACAACTCCTCCTTCTCCTCTTCCTCTTCCAAATCCTCCTCCCAAAATGACTGTCGTAGCAGGAGACAACATGGACGAGACCTCGGCTGTCCCCGGCCACCCTCAGGACACCTATCCTCCAGACCACAATGACCACGAATGCTGTGAGAGAGTGGTCATCAACATAGCTGGGCTTCGGTTTGAGACCCAGTTGAAAACTCTCTCCCAGTTTCCAGAGACGTTGCTAGGCAACCCCAAAAAGCGGATGCGGTACTTTGACCCACTGCGAAATGAGTACTTCTTTGACCGAAATCGCCCCAGCTTCGACGCCATCCTCTATTACTACCAGTCTGGGGGTCGGCTGAGAAGACCAGTGAATGTCCCTTTGGATATGTTCTCGGAAGAAATCAAATTCTACGAGCTGGGAGTGGACGCGATGGAGAAGTTTCGTGAGGATGAGGGTTTCATCCGGGAGGAAGAGCGGCCTTTACCTGAGAAAGAGTTTCAGCGTCAGGTCTGGCTCCTCTTCGAGCACCCCGAAAGCTCAGGCCCCGCCAGAGGGATTGCCATAGTGTCTGTGATGGTCATCCTGATTTCAATAGTCATATTTTGTTTGGAGACTTTACCACAACTAAAAGAGGAAGCAACAGTGCGAATAGTGGGGAACATTACTATTTATTACAAGCCAAATATCCTCACTGACCCCTTCTTCGTCATTGAGACACTCTGTATAATCTGGTTCTCCTTTGAGTTGATTGTGCGCTTTCTGGCGTGCCCAAGTAAACCGGCCTTCTTCAAGAACATGATGAACATGATCGACATTGTGGCCATCATCCCTTACTTCATCACACTTGGCACTGAGCTGGCTGAAGACCCAGAGAGCGAGGGAGTGGGGGAGCAGGCGACGTCTCTGGCCATACTCAGGGTGATCCGTTTGGTCAGGGTATTTAGGATCTTCAAGCTGTCGCGACACTCCAAGGGACTTCAGATTTTGGGGCAGACCCTCAAGGCCAGCATGCGAGAGTTGGGATTGCTGATTTTCTTTCTGTTCATTGGAGTCATCTTGTTCTCCAGCGCCGTCTACTTTGCTGAGGCAGAGGAGCAAGGATCCTTCTTTGGCAGCATCCCGGACGCGTTTTGGTGGGCCGTAGTGTCTATGACAACTGTGGGCTATGGGGACATGGTCCCGGTCACTATAGGAGGCAAGATTGTAGGATCTCTGTGCGCCATCGCTGGAGTGTTGACAATTGCACTCCCGGTGCCCGTCATTGTGTCCAACTTCAACTACTTCTACCACAGGGAAACCGAGGGAGAAGAGCAGGCCCAGCTGCTGAACGTCAGCAATCCCAACATCCCCTCCGAAACCAACTCCAGCCGCCGGAGTTCATCCACCGTCAGCAAGTCAGAGTACATGGAGATCGACGGCGACATAAACAATAGCATCGACAACTTTAGGGAGGCAAATCTCAGAACTGGCAATTGCACTATAGCCAACCAAAACTGTGTAAATAAAAGCAAGCTGCTCACAGATGTTTAGTCACTAGGTAGGAACTTTGGGATCTCTATGGGACTGTCATGTGGAGTATACCATCAGTTAGGAATGCTTCATTTACCTCCTCAAAGCGCTCTACGGCATTAGGCCTACAACTATGCTCAGCTATATAGAAAGGAAACAGACAAAGAAAAAAACAAAGTTGTAAGAGTGTATGACAGGTAGTTAGAATAATTAATTATTTAGATCCTACAGATATCTAGGTATATCAAAAAAGAAACCATCGATTACGACCCATATACATGGCTCCCTGGAGGATGCAGAGCACACGCCGTCTCATCAGCCGACGGGTAGTGACAATTCAAACCTTATGCATGGAGTACAGATAACATTTCAGCAAGTTGCACAATGCACCAGAAACGACTGCAGAGACATGCAAGCATCTGCAGTCAAGTGGTAAGCGCCAAGAAGTTAGGTGAACTCCCCGCTGCCCCCCCACCCCCCCACCCCACCCCCCTTGGCCCCTCCTCCCTCCTTCTCTTCCTACGAAGGATCTACTATTCAGCAAAGCACCTTATAGGAGGAAGACTGATCCCTCTTGTTTGGATGTAAACAGACGGTGATCTACTCGCTTCACGGACATCCGCAATGCTGCTCTTTTCCAGCAGTTGCTGTAATTGTGATATCACCAAGTGATTCAATGCCATGCCCTTTAGATGCAACACAGCACAATGATAACGTGAGCTTCACACGAGCATGATTAGAGACTTTCCATTTTGATATCGGCATGCACGAGACATATCTCACGTAATGGAAAGGATGTTCTTTTTGGATACCTGCCTCCATCCAACCCCTTCTCATCTGTTTTCACACTGAGTGCACTGGATGAGTTACTTAATTTGAAATGCTAATCATTTAGAAGTATAGAAACTGAATGTTAAATCTTAAGGGAACAGTACATAAATGAGATCATAGCATGAAAAAAGTAACCTGCATTATGGTCTATGGACCGAGGTACTTTTGTATCCTGGTATATTTAATGCATGACATGAGTATACAGCTTGTTGCAATTCAGGCTCTCTGCAGTCTGACTCTTGTCTGGAAACTAAGGAAAATCAAATTCTGGATGTTTCTGAATTGCGATCAAATATATCCAAACCCAACTTGAGGATGCAGCGTTTCTAACTTAAAAGTAGACAAAGAAACTGAATAAATATTATCAAAAATGCATATAATCATAATAAGCACCGATTACAGTATTACATCAATAGTGCAGTGCATGGACCTTCTATGAAGGAGAAAAATTATTAGTCATGCGTCCATCTCCATCTCCACATTCTCGTAGATTTTGTTTTGGAAACCACTCAAAAAAGATCATTACCAAAATTCCACTTCATGTCACTGAGAAGTATTCTGACATTAGTTGCTAGTGCCTTTATCCCCTTCACCAACAGGACCAGTGAAAGTGCCTCTGTGTCCAACGGTATTTGTGAGGTTGAGCAGAGCTGGTGTACCTTCAGTCGCGGTGTTGGAACACTGTTGGCTATGATGTTAGTGATGCCAGATAAGAGAGAATGATGTAGAAGATGATTGTGGTAAGAAAAAGAAAAGAAAAAAAAAGATCCACGGCTGTCATGCACAACCTAGTTTTCATGCACTTAATTATGCCCTTAAGCAGCAATGTAATGTACTCTGCATGTTTACCAATCCAATTCAAAAGGGAATAACCATCGGTTTTCAGCATATTTTATTTATGTCTGTTGTTTTTTTTGTGCACCATGCATCCTTTCAGGGTCTCTACCTCAGCGAGGTCATTGCAAACTTGCTGCAGAGCTGCAAGCTTCAATGCAGGGCTTCCTATACCATAATGCAAAATGGAACCTTAAGTGTAAACAGCAGTCATGCAATATTGAATGTGAGAGTCCCGAAGCATAGCCTTTACACAAGCACTTAGGACAAATAGTGTACCAGTCTCCTGCTCCTTTTGTTCACTTAAAGCTACGCACAATCAGAACATTCATTTATAGAGAGTTTATAGAGATTGCCCGACTCCCTAACGGGACGAGGTTGACTGTTTTATATGCTACTTCCTTTAAACAGTGGTATATAAGGTTACTGTTGTGTCACAGAGGCACAGCCTAATGTGGTTCAACATGCGTGCGGGAGAGAGACGTTTGAGATAGTTTGTAAATCTGTCATACCGCGATCCAAAGTGCAGCTCGGCCTTTTTGCACAATCATTTTGTTGCGTTGCTTGAGCCATGTTTTTGCTGTGGTTTGATTTTTTTATAATTTTTTTTTTTTTCCCCCCACTATGCCTGCTCGTACCTAGTGCATCGCTCCTCAGCACATTGTCCCCATATAGGCATAAATGCAGATAGACTGGGACAAAATGTAATGACTACTTGAAAATCTCCAGCTACTGTATATCAATCTACACTCAGTATTGACAAATGATAGTAAGATTTTTTTTTTTTTTTACTGTGTGTGCTTTCAACTTCCATTCACCTCCTGTGGGGAAAAAAAGCTCTGCTGCAGTGCTAACTGAATGTCATAGTTGTTTCTGTTGGTGCAATGGCTAACCTTTGTGGTGCTGCTACAGGACCACCCTGGTTGTCTTGTTGTCCATCACGTCTTATCTGAAGCCTTCATTCATTGTTTTTGGACTCTATGATTCTCGTTCCCGACTGCTTTCGTCTTCGGTGGTTGGTTGGCTTAGGGCACTGTTGTTTTATTTGGAAAGTGATCTTTGTACTGTACTGCTGAAGGGTGTATGCCTCAGGCGAGGTGAACATTCAAGAGCCTTGCAAGATGTCAGTAACCTATCATGAGAGCAAAAAAAAAAAGGAATCTTTAACTAGAATAGCTTTTTCTCATACAGTAAGGAACGTAAAAACCACCCAATGCTATAAGTGTACGAGGATATTAAAGTTGTCTCATTAATGCAGCTATCAGGAAATTGTTGGCCTTGGTCACGAGAGTCTCGGATGACTTGAAAGTCGGCGGTGTGTGTAACATGTCCTGCATGCCACAGCTTAACGTGAGGTGAAGATAATAGAAAATATACCCCTCACCGTGAGCAGTGATGCCGCTTTTCTCGCTGTGAAGGCACGTATGGATGGTGCTATGCATTCAGTTACCCAAAATGAAACATGCATTCTTAACAGCAATAGAAAAAAAACAGAGAACCTGTTTCTTAGATGCTTTTTGTAAAAAAAAAACAAACAAACCGAAAAAGATTTTTAAAAAAGAAACAAGAAAAACAAATCTATTTTGAATGTCAGAGGAACAGATACTCACACCAGGGCTGTTTATGTACCAACCTCTTGCTCTCTGTTCTGTGATTTTGTAAGGTCAGTTGGGGTCAAACTTAAAGGTTGGCTGACATTATGTTGAGGGAAACCAAAAACAAACAAAAAAATCCATCATCTCAAAATAAATATAATATAAAATATAGGCTTTATAATAGTGGCGGTCCCCCATTAACCACCCAGATCAGACATGAGTTGTTTTGCAGTTAGGAACAAAGGCTGAACCTTACAATACAGTCCCGAAGGAACGGCCCATAATGCACTTAGAGAGACTCTATCATCAGTTCACTGGACTGATCAGCTGTGTGATTGAAAGTCAGAGAAGGTGCCGAAATACTTTTTTACATAATTCATTTATTTCAGCTTACTGTCAAAAGTTACGCTTCTGCAATCCAACAAAAGCGAGAAGATCTAAAAAAAGAAAAAAAAAGAAAACAGGACATTATTTAAATTAACCTTAGAAAAAAACATGTCATGATAATAAAATGCAATTTAGCTACAATAAGATAGAGAAAAGTAACCACTATATACTGCAATTACCTATGAAAAACTATTTTAACGTGTTTAAATGTTATTTTCCTTTTCTTTTGGGGTGGCACTGAAACAGGACTGGTTTAGGAAGAACATGCCATATACTGGAATATCAAAGAGAGTATGTTCCACTGGTAAGCCATGATAACGAAACTACTGTATTATGATCAATTGTTATACAATAAATTATATGGACAATAAGTGTACTCAAAACTTATGGTTTGTTCTTTTTGGTTTCAAGAGGAAAAAAATATATATATACAGGATTCATTCAAACCACCATGTTTCCATTTTTTTTTTTTTTTAACTAATCCCCACTGCTGAACCTACTGCTATAATGTATCTCTACGGAAAATCTACTGATCGCAAAAAACTGCATGGTCGATGGAAGACTGCATGAGCTTTGCCTTTCAAAACTGTGGGTCAACTATAAAACAGTTGCATCGTTTGAAAAAAACAAAACCCTTGCTTTCATCTGCACCAAGGCTTTGTGTAAAAAAAAAAGAAAAAAAAAAAAGGCCCTGTTCAGAAGTTGTGGTGGGACGCGTTCCTCTGCTGGATTCTCCTGAAAGCACCTTAGCGCTGACCTCATCACCAAGACGACGCCGGGTATCCGAGCCGTACTCGGCGCGCGTGGATGTTCAGGTTGCGCTCGCTTTTGGCTCTGAATGTGAGCAAGGACACCAAGGGCTAGTTTCTCAGACTTGCGTCTCTATCCTAGGACTGGATCCCTTCGATCATGTGACACTTGGCCCCGCCCTTATCGCAGTCTAGGCCGCAGTGCTACCGTGTTGTGAGAAACATGCCTGACCTGTCTAAACGGGGCCCGTGCCACACACCCTTGTCCGTCCCACACTGGTTTTAAGGCCTTTTTTGTTTGCTGATGGTCTTGAGACCTGGACTGCCTGCTGCCCGCTGAGGAGGAGGCACTGGAACAGCATCTCACGGCGGGATTATTGTTTTTTCCCCTCACTTGCCAAAGGTGAAAATCCACGAGACGAAATCTGGTTTGTGTTGACGGCCCGGTTGGTCTTTTCTGTCCAGAACGCACATTAAATTGGGACATTTTGGAGAACAATTGCAAATGGACTGTTGAACTCTTCCGCTCTTCTTTTCATCCACAAGCAAACCAAACTCTGATTGTGTTATCAAATCCAGTTGTCATTGTCATGTTGTGTTTACTGAGGATTATGCTGCAATGTGTTCATTTTGTCTGATGATGACAAAGGCATGGTCTGGGATCTATGCAAGGGTTATTTATCTTTTCATTTCTTATGTCACTTATGATTTCGTCTGACATTAACTTCAATAAATTTTTAAGGATCTGCGTGTGTACGCTCATTTTGCCTTATGGGATACGGGGACTTCAAAACGCCTTGTACACTAAGTTGTCGGAGCCGTTGCTGTGCCACACTAACGAGAGAAATGTGCTGCCGTGTGCAGTGTTACAGAACTGGAAGTCTCAATCTAAATGTGTCTACCTCTGTACTACCCTCTCGCTTAAGCCATTAGCAGTGATTCACGAGGCTAAGGTAATGGTTCCACACTAATCCTCCATCCCAGGAGAGGCCCTCTTACCTCTGTCATTCCCTGTGAGTTGTTACACACCTCACGGGCCTGAAGAGCTCCCTTCACTTTTTTTTTTTTTTTTTTTTTTTTTTCCCCCTTCTGTACTCACATGGAGGCGGGCGTGAAAATGTCAAGCGTGCAGCTCCGAGGTTCAAGGCGCCTGCTGAGTATGGAATAGTGAAATAAACTGGGCTACAACTCATAATTGGCTAAATTATAGATCCGTATGCTGATTGTGTCACCGCTTCATTTTAGGAAATCAGTTCGATTACTCATAACAAAATGAATAGCTGCATTCACATTCTAAAAGTTAGTATTTCTAAATTTAGAAAGTGAATTTTACTGTATGTATCATATTTTTGCATTGAAAAGGATTTTGAAATTGTCAAAGTCTCTTCAATTTGTCCCAAAAAGAAATAGGCTACCGTTCCTTAACCCTATTCATTCCATGTATATAATATGTATATATATATAACTGGAAATGTTCTCAAGGCTGAGTGAAGACTGAGTCCAGTACAGCCCAAACACATCTATAGTAGAAACTGCCACGGCCCAAGCGTCCCACCGGTGGGAAGGTGTATTTTAGAAAGTTAAGTATGATTATTCAATTTATTTAAAACAGAGAACAGTCAGACATAACCCGATTAGAATTTCTGCAAGAGTTGGGCACGGTAGAGCAAACCCAAAGCAGACAACAAGCAAACACATCCAATCGCAGGAGGCCCGAGCAATGACACTGAAATGAGTGGGCGTAATTTTTTTATTTTTTTTGGTGGGGGGGGTGAGCGAGAATGATTCATTGCCACTTGCGATGGCGTGAAGCTGAACATTTGACAGCGGAGGCATGGTGCTGAATGCTGCGGCTCGTTGTTTCTGTCCGTGCCCGCAGCACCGGCTCGCTCTTCGCAGCGCGGTGACCTTAAGAGAAGTGAGTCTCTTCCTCCTTGTCCTCTACATTGCCCTCAGGAAATGCAGCACTCCTCACTCTGCAGGCAGCAGCAGTAAGGGTGGGGTGGGCTGGCGCCGGTCCCACTCTACTTGCACACATACTCTCCCTCTCTCTCTCTCTCTCTCTCTCTCTCTCTGTCTGTCCATCTTTGTCTCTCGCCCTGTCTCCCTCTCCTGAGCGCTGTGAAGCTCCACTGGAATGCAATAGCTCAGAGCTTCACGCAGGAGAGGTGCTCAGCCGTAGCCGAGCAGATCGCACCTGCCTTTATTAGATTGCTCTACCTACGTGCACGCGCGCACACACACGCGTGCGCGCGCATGCACACACATTCACGGGGATTCAAAGATCCCACTATGCCCGTAAATGAACACACTCGTGGATATTGTTTTTGTTAATGGGGACGAATCCCGTAAAATAAACAACTATACGTACTTGTGCTGTCTCGCAATATACTTAAGGCCCGACTTCCAGAGCCCGCCAGTGGCATTCAGCCACAAGCTCGGACATACGTCTTTAAAATGAGTCACAAAGGCAAAGCGTTATTTTTAAGAAAACAATTGTTTATAATTATTCAGCCATTGGTTTGTGTAAGCCTGGTGGTGTAGTGAGTATTGATGGGAATGAGTCCCAACAATGGATTCATATCCAAATAATAAATGTTATAAACCATAAACAGTTAATTGAACGTTGACAAATTGTTTTTTTCCCCTAGGATTTGTTAAAAGTATTGGTAGACTCGTCCTTAAACAGTGTGAGTGTTTAAACAGACAGGGTCAACGCTTAAAGAGGGTCTCAGGTTAGCATTGGCATTCTGATGTCAGCCTCAAGAAAAATGTAATTAAAACCGTGGTTAAGGCCACTGTCCTGCTAAGCCCTGATCAGTGTATTGGACTAATTAAGGTGCTGTCGGTCAGTGGCGCAATAGGCCCTCAACATGCTTAATACGCCCCCGCCCCCACCCCCTCCTCCTCCTCCTCCTCCTCCTCCTCTTCCTCCCTCTGGGCTTTACAGAGTCTAAGAACAGCGAAGCACAAAACGTTTCCCTGAATGAAAAGTCAACAATCAGTTGTTGGTCAAATGTGTTCCTATCGAGGACGTAAATGTAAACACACTCGTGTCCATGACATCAAGGAACTTCACATTGATTTCCATAACTTATTCTTGCCTCACACTTGCCTCAGCCTTTGAATCCTATCTTCAAAACTCGATGATTTACATTATCGGAACTGTCTAAACAGAATGAGGTCCTGAACCACGCACTTGCCGGCACGCAAACACACACACGCAGAAAAAGGCCGATATGCCTGAGTCAGGCCTCTGACTCCCTTGATATTCTCTGATCGATTTATTTGCAGATATACAATCATCCCCTTGTACCAAAAATGCCATGCCCTTCCTGTTGACGTCATGCAAAAAGTTTCGCCAGGGCCTCTTCATTGGCCCGGTCGGCCTACGCCTGCAAAGTATCGTATGATTAGCCTGTATCAAATCACAAGTGTCCTCTGCTTTATCACCCAGTGTGCACAGGAATCTCAGCGATTTGGTCCCTGAGATTCCTCTCCACCAGATTCATGTCGACTCAGAATGTTTACAATGTGCAAAATAGCTTTCACAGCATTATTGGATCTACCATGCAAGAGCCAAAGCCCTTGGGCCCGACACCACCCCGCCCCCCAGGTCCAAGCCCACCAGTTCATCTCTTATCCCCCGATCCCGGAGGCCCTCTCTCTGGCCCACTTCCTCTTTGCATTACCTCCATCAGGCCAGGCTGCTGACACACTTGTTTAATAATTAAGGACACGTCCATAATTTCCTCGTCCTTGTGGAAGTCCACAAATGGTCTCTGGGAAACACAGGCCAGTTAAATGTACCTCTTTACCTCGGGCCACTGACAGCACTACATCACTGGAGTGATACGGAAGAGACGAAACATTCCAGTGAAGGTGGTGGTGGTGACTGGATTAGAAGGAATGAGCTTGTCATGAATTAACCATCAATCCTTTTATGAGCCACTTTATTTCATTTCCAATGACGTCAGACAGATTCTCATCCTGCGATGTGCTGTGTCTGCCGTCGAACGACGTAGAAGGACGAATGCATGACTGGCTACAATAACTCGAAACAAATATCGATATGTCCGCTTGTCTACGATCCCTCCATGTTCCCATAAAATGACTAATCCATAAAGTCATCCCTCCATATATTCGTCCGATATACTATGACTATAAAAAATAATATGTGAGCAGCCTGCACGTAGACATCTGCATGCTCACATATTTACATGGTATAGTGTTTAGCCTGTACACCATATTGTTTTTTTTCTTTGTTTGAGGGGGAAAAAAAATCTCTTTCTGAGGAAAGGGCGTCAGGATGGAATACATTTATTCTCAGTCATCAATCTTTTTGTTTTTTTCTCTGTGGCAAAAGAAACCCACCCAGCGTCTGTGGGGTTAAAATGGACATAGCATAACACAGCACAAGATAAATGCCACAAACAACCCATTAACACTGGTACTCTCACCCCTAAAAAGAATATCTAATATCGTCAACATGCAAGCGTCTCGGTCTATGAATATGAGAATATTCAAAACTGGTTTTCAGAAAATAAAATTGTGCTGAGATATTTCATTGAAAAGAAAAAATGTGGCGTTAGAGGTAAAGGTCAGCGGATCATAACGGTCATCCTCACCCATGAATATCTGAACAAAAGGTCACAACAAAGTCACTTCATGGAGATCATCTATTCTAGACCAAAGTGGAGTACCATACCTAAAAAAAAATATATATTCCAAAAATTATAGATAAGTATCTTTGAACACTGCTCATTAATTCCATGTTCGGATCTGTTATCAACGCGTCTGTATATGTCCTTGTGGCATCAGGCAATGCGGGTCTCACTTTTCACCCTCCCTTGCACCGTGTGCACGCTCAGCACACTGGTCTGAGGGAGAAAACTCGAAACTTTACATCAACGAAATGGGTTCTCTGACCTTCCCGCTTCGATTACATCACCGCACAGTGCCCAAGGAGGCTGGCGAGTACAAAACCACAAAAAAGGATAGCACCGTGAGGTAGGAGGGACCTGCTGAGACACACACAACCGGAGGGTCGACCGTTTATGCTGACCGGAGGAGCCTGAATCACCACCACAGGTCAACTGTGATGCTGGAATTGCTTTGTTTTGTCAGACCGACATATAAAAAAAGAAAAAAAAAAAAAACTCTGGAATGTATTGTCACAGAGAATATTAACCAATGAGTAGTAATAGTAGAGTTTCGGGTGATGAGGAAACCCCTCAAAAAAGACAAGCGGCCAATAAAAGACGCACGCGTACCACTGCCGATGTTGCACTACATACAGACCCCACACAGCAGAGTCATTACAAACTGCACAATGATGAAGGGGCATGTCAGTTTTCCTGGCCAGGACACATTAACTGGACTGCTGGTGGAATTTACAGTAAAGGCTTGTGTGGGTCAGTTGAGAGCTAAGCACACTGCAAAAAATGTCTCCACCTCCCAGGGGCGGACAAGCTTTGGTTGAATCTCTTCCACCTTTTTTTTTTTTTTTTTTTACTTTTTAGAGAGCAACAATCTAACGGTTAACCCTTACAGCTGCCAATAACAATTCAAATTAAATTGTTGCGTTGTCCTAATATTGTCATAATATTGTAGTTTTTCCAAAAATGTTTTAAATGTTTCTATTGTGAGTGCAGCCAAAATATTTTTCTTTATCATTTAGTTGCTGATTCATGACTTGACAAAAAGGTTAGTCTATGAAACAGACATTCTTTCTGAGCTTCAGATGATGTCGTTCTTTTTTTTCATGAGCAAATATATTCAGTTTACAACAATATTAAATGGAGAAAAAGTTATGGCTACCAAAAAGTTGCTAACAATTTCTTACCATCCGACCCCATGAATAACCGACAAATCGTTTCAACCGTAGTTCTAATAAACGTCTAAAATAAATAATTTTTTGCAGTGCAGGCAGCTGCACTGGTGAGAGAGCCTGTCAAAGGCTGACAAATGGAGAGAGTGCTTTCTGCTGAGAGCAGTCCCTGCAGGACCAGGAAATTATACATACATGCACGTATTATATGCATGTACTGTATGTACATACACACATCACATATTTGATCACAGATTCCAAAAAGTCCAGACCATTCAATGGAGTCACAGATCAGCATCATTGGAACTTTTGTCTAATCAACACCAACAGTCCTAGGTTTCCCACTTATTCAGCGAAATATCTCAACATCTGCTGGATGGATTGTTTGGGGAATTATTGATTTGGTACACACACAGCCATGTAAGCCACGGTGCAAAAAGTGAAAACATAATACAAAACAGGATTTGGAGAGGCACACAGGGTCAAATTGTGTCAAGTAAATGAAACAAACGAATGGAGATATCCATGCTGCTGTATTTCAGTTTGTTAAGTGAAGGGGGGGGGGGGAAGGGTCTTCTTTTTTTTTCAGCTACATTTCTGCTAATATTTGGCAGACTATGCTGCATTATTGTGCAAAATGTGTGTGCAGTGAAGTGTCAGTGTGGGTTTTATATTACAGTCAGGGTATGGAAGCACCTAACCAATAAAGGAACTACTGATATTTTAAGTACAATAACAACAGCAATACGTCCTGGTTAACCTGCAAAATGTTACTAAAAACAACTACAGACGTCACAGCTGCAGTCTGCATATATTTCATATGTATGTATATATATATACATACACACACACACACACACTTCATAGTTCATCCAGTCCTCTCAGTAGAGCTTGCAAACGGGAGCCACTGCAGCTATTGTGCCCTCTGCACATGCCCTCTTACTGTAGCTGCAGTCCTCAAGGAAAGCAAGATTTCAGCAGTTTAACAGACCGAACCCCTGCAGAGGACAGCTCTACTCAGGAGTGAAAAATCAGGGCTTTTTCTGCTTGTCCTGAGGTAACACCTGACCGTAGTTAAGTGCAGTCCGGAGTCGTTCATTTTTGAAAACTGTCAGCACACTTCAGTCATACATTCAAAGACAGAAATTTCAAGTCGTTTCATTTTTACCATGCATCTAAAATCTCCGTCCCAAGAAAAGCGTCCGCTCTACTACGGTGAATCCTCTCTGTGAATTCCCTCTAACATTATTTGCTTCATCATTCATCCTCACTCTCCTCTTTATGACAATGAGCATAAATATGCAGTTTCAGCAAAGCAGGCAAATCAATAAACGTAATCAGGGGCAACACTGTCTGTCACAAAGCACTTAATGATTGGGTCAAGCATGCTTTTAGGGAAAATGTTATGGCCGGGACTTTTTTCCCCCCCTCCTATATAAGAAGCCAAACACTGGAATTATTTTCTGTAGCAGTGCAGAATAACCAGATGCTGTTCTTCGATGTGTCAGTCGTGCATCATCACAAAGATACCTACATTGTGTTTCAGTGCAGTGCGAGTGTGTGTGTGTGTGTGTGTTGGTCCCGGAACACTCTCAGCAGTGCCCCCCCCCCCCTCCCTCCCACTCTCTGTGTTGCTGCTGACTCATTGTCACAGAGCCTGAATCTGCTGCCTGCCTGCATTATTCACACACTCACCTTCCTCTTCTGGTGCCTCCTCAGCACCTGGGGCTTGAAAAACAGGGGGTGGAAACGTTGAGGCCCCCGGGGCTGAACAGGAGGCTGTTTGCTTCAAACACACGTCCACTTCCTCAGATAATTTGAGCTGAAACCAGTGGAAAAATGTCAGTTATCGTATGCTTTCATAATGATCAAATAATCACGGTAAACCAATAAGACTGATTTCGAGCTTCCAGGCACACTGTCTCCTTTTTGTTGATCACAACAATACCATTTGCAAATATGTTCAGTGATTTAGAGTTTCTATTCAGGTATATTGCACATTTCAACTGAATCTTTTGTTAAATCAGCAAACAATAGGTGCGAAATGCATTCCAATGCATCCACCACAGAAATATTAGGAGGAGATAAGCAGTAGGTGGCGCTAGTTCTGCAGTCACGATTAAAAGTCTGTTTCAATACACTTAAAGAACCCGAAATTGAACAGAAATAACGACAAAATAATCCCAAATGTATGACTCTGCTTTTCTGCCAATTAGCACGTATAAGCATAGACATTTAAAATACATCAAAAAGATGTAGGTAAACATTTATACACATTCTGAGTCGCAACTCCATCGTATCCACGCACACAGACATAACACACATACTTTGTTTTTCACATTGAGTGGAACTTTGCGTGACGGAAGATATCCTGGTGTCCTTTCGTTAAATGTATAATCCAGAAATGAATTTTACAACTCTTTGAACTCAGGCGCCACTTCTGAAAGCGGAACCTGCCCGATAGGCGTCGTGTTTTTACGTTTTCTTCTATATCACATTCATTTGGCGACTGTTCTGTGTACAGCCATGAGTACAACGCAAACAGAAGTTGATAGTTGTCCGTTTGGCAATGTTTTATTTTTGCGAAATTGCTCATTTGAACAAGTTAAGGCTAAATAGAGAGAGCAGCGTGTAGCCAACAGCTGACGTGAGCTAACTGATTCCATGGCAACATTATACTTCCTGTGTTCACGTTTTAAAGCTCCGTCTGCAACATAAAACCTACACTTGCATCACGGATTAGTTCCCACCAGGATTAACTTGCAAAACTGTTGTTTTAATTGTTGCTAATTAATATTATTATAGATTGTATCACTATAACTACAACATGTTCTTTCAATGTCATAATTTCATTATAGTCATATGTAAGAAGTATTGCATTGCCTTATCACTAAATATATATTCAAAGATAAAAATGTTCTGGCAGTAAACTTAAACTCGAAGGTTCGAAAACTATGTATACTATGCAATACTTTGCGATGAAAGAATTATATTTCATAAATGAGCCTACTTTCAAACATTTTATCTAAAACAGGAATAGGGGGACATATACCCAAGACCAAAAACAAAACATTATACTTTGTGTTTACATAACTCAAAGGTGACAAATAATGGAAACTTCAGTGGTGGGGCCTTTTTTTCTCAAATGTGTCATGTGTTGGCTTTACAATGTCAGACTATTTAAAAACCCTGGATTGTGTGTTCAATTGTTAATTTCAACAATTCTGAGGCTCATCCTGAACCGTTTTTTAACAGCTAAAACTGAAACGCCCCTGAATAAGTATCAACGACACTCCCTGTGTCAGTTCTAAAACCTTCAGCCTCTGCTGCAGTCATCTACTGCTGCATTGGACACTTAGTGCAGAGCTGCAAGCTGAAGGCCTGGGTTATGTAGGTTTTCCGCTATGGGAATAGACACTATCACAACTCCTTCAATCATCATTGCTTGTAATAATGTGAGGTGCTTAAAAATACAGAGATACACTGAGTAGCTATTTAGAATATAAAAACATGATGCATTAAAAAAAAAATGTAGTGGTTGTGTCGTTCTGTGTAACCCTGTGTGTAGTTCCACCGCAGAGCTGCATCATTAACAGACTGATCTGCCCCCTA
The DNA here is from genome assembly GCA_016785305.1 of Colistium nudipinnis. Taxonomy (NCBI): domain Eukaryota; kingdom Metazoa; phylum Chordata; class Actinopteri; order Pleuronectiformes; family Rhombosoleidae; genus Colistium; species Colistium nudipinnis. Next base: position 65,029 of record JAFBJU010000764.1, read on the forward strand.
GTGGACATAAAGAGTGATTTATAATACTGGAGTGATTCAGTGAAAAGTGAGGTGTGGTGGTGAGTACCTTTGAGTTTAAATATTCATCCGTGAACATGTTAAGGTGGGTGATGGTGGTAAGAACACACACAAGAGCAGACAAAACACACAGCTTCGAGTTTTCAGTTTTATTTAAGGTTCATTTTTCCAGACCTGCAGAGGACAGTTCACTTCCTTTTAAGCGCTTTGATTTGTTTCTAATTTTTTTTTTTTTAAACCTCGCAATATCATGTTAAAACCCATTTTATGACTGTGTTGTTTTCTCCTGGATCAGTTTGTTCATTTTGTGAATACTGTTAAATACAGAACAGCAGGAGGGGAGGGGAGGGGATGGGAAGGGGTGGTCAGAGAGAGAGAGAGAGAGAGAGAGAGAGAGAGAGAGAGAGAGAGAAATAGAGAGTGAACACGGATGAGAATTAAGACTTCAAAAAGAAAAACAGCGGCGGTCGGAGAGGCCGATCTCTAATTGTCAAGGCGGAGAGCTCCTTAAATCACTACTACAGTACTTTATATTGTCTTGCAGCACCTTCCTTTGCGATACACACACACACACACACTCACATACAGTTGCTGAAGTCAAATACAATATTGCATATTTCTTTCAGCACTCGTCGACGCTCGCCTCCTCTTCCAACCCCTCGAGCTCCTTTCTCCCGTCCGCTCGCTTTAAGGCCTCGTTTAAGCCCCCGTGGGTCGAACGCGCCATCGCTATCCGCGTGAGCGTTTTTATGAAATGTTTCCACATCCATCAAGTCATTGTCATCTTCACATAGTGGCCGTCCATGTTAGGGCTAGATACTGTGGGTACCACACAGTGGCACTGCGAGTAAGAGTCTAACCCTAGTGCACAGGATGTGTGCCACCGTCTCCCAAAGCCCTGGCTCCCCGCGTTTAGGCAGTGCTCTATCCTCTGATACAGAGGTTCAGCAAAATTTTCCCTCCGGCCGGACGGGGCCAGTGTGGGCCCTCCACCAGAGGGAATGTGGGCCAAGTGGCCTCTCAAGCAGACCATTTGTGTCCCTGCCTAACAGGGAGCCCATGCATAGCCTGTGCCCTCAGCTCCCCTCATGTCATCTGCATTCACTCTCTGTCCTCACCAAATCTCAGCCTTTTTTTTTCCCCTCTCTGTTTTTTTAACACTTCTTAAAAACCACTCTGAAAAAAAAAAAAAAAAGGCCATGTGCCAACCCCCTCGCTCTCTCTCGCCTTGTCTCGTTCACGACTCCGCCGTAAGGGTTAACCGTTTCATAGTCTCCTGTAAAAGTGGGGAGGATGAGGGTCTTTGGGGCAAAGCTTCAAAGAGCAGATTCACAGCTTGCTTCATTCCTTGAAAACTAATCGCGACGACTTCAACTTCCAAAAAACACAAATGTTGTTCATGCTTACTCATTAGTTACTTTTTTTTTATTTAAAAAGACTCCACGTCAGCTAATTTGTTTCTTTGCCAGTTTGTGGAGTTCGTGAACTCTCCCGTCGCCACTGGGCGCTCGATGCTATACCGTCTCTTGTGCTCTCCGTAAACAGCAAGCCACACAATGAATACCCATGTTATGCCCAGCACTAGGTCTAAGGAGTGGTGATGGTTAGCGGACAAAGGGTAATGATAACTCGTGTGCCACAATCAAAAACGAAAACAAATGGGCCTTCGGAGGAGGCAAAAAAGGAAGGAGGAGGAGAAAAAGAAGAAAGCACGTTTGTTACTTTGTTAATAATTTCTCATACTCTGCAGATTGGTGTGTATTGCATTGGGGGAGGGGGGGGGGCAGGGGGGGCGGGGGGGGGGGGGGGGGGGGGGGCAGGAGGAGCAGGGTACAGGATGAGTGGGTATAAAGTGGTAGTGAGGGAATGGATGGGTGTCTGCTGTAGTCTGTGTTCAGTGGCGGTCCACAGCGGCACTCTGTAGCAGCTCTGTGGCGGGCTGTCCTGGGGGTCTGAAGGCGGTCTGGAAGCCTGGGGGAGGGGAGTGGAACTGGCTGGCGGGGTTGGCTGTGGGAGGGGGTAAGTACGGAGCCCAGCCGCCGGCGGCTCTGTGGTGGAGGGGGATATGGGCGTCCAGGAGGCCGCTGTGGAGGGGCTGGGGCGTGGGCACGGCTGTACTGGCTGGGCCGTCCATCTCTGTGAGCGCCTGCAGGGACTTGAGCCAGTGTGGTGGGTTGTCGTCCTGGAGACAGTCTAAACTGCTGCCAGCTGAGGCTGGGATACCTGAGCGAGGAGGAGGAGGCGACGGCACAGATGAGTAACGACAAAAATACAGCGAGGGACACTTCTCAATATAAACGCACAAGACACAGCAGCAATCACAGATATTACAGAGTTTATATTTAGGTTGGTTGACAGTCAAATGCAATGATTGGAAGTCAAAGTTATAACTATAAATGTTTGGAATTTTGAGAGTAAATAATAAAATGATGGCCACTAACCGAGTGCGTTGCGACTTCTACCTGTGATGATCGCAGGGTCCATCCAACTTGCTGTGCCGTCCCAGCTCAGGCTGTGTGAGATGCCTGCTGGCCCTGCGGGCCCACCAATGTGATTAACACTGTTGGAGGATGAGGAGGACGAAGAGGAGGAGGAGTTTGGGAGACCCCCAAAGTTGATATTGATGTTGGGCAGGAGGGCTCTGAGGCCGTCCTGCCACTCTTTCACATTTAAGCCGTCTATAGAGCCACTGTTTTCTGCGGGAGAGGACAACAGAGGCGTCAGTTCCTGCGGTGCCGGGATCACAGACCAGCAGGTGTCTGCGTTATCTACGCGTGTATAATTTCCTCTGTAGGCTCAATAAAAGTTCATTAAAACAAGTGCAACGACGACGAGCGGAGGTGGGCATGCATCGTAAAAGAAAAAAAACAATTAAATCATTATGCAACACATCTGATCTCCTGCCTCTGAAGAACTGACACCGGTTGCCCCGTACCTGAAATGGGGATCCCTCCTAGCCCTGTGTTGTGCTGAGGGGGCAGATTCAGGTCCAGGAAATTACTGTGTGAGGCAGCACTGGCTGAGTGGTTCAAGTGTGTGAGGTTATTCCGTGTGGGGACGCCCATCCAGGGGTGCCTGGCGGCCGGCTGATGATGATGATGATGATGATGATGATGCTGCTGCTGCTGCTGCTGCTGCTGCTGCTGCTGCTGCTGCTGACTGGCCTGGCTGTTTTGACTGCCGGGGAAACTGAAGGAGCTGTAGATGGCTCTGTGGTGGAGCTGGGGGAGGCGGGGCAGGCCGCTGGGGAAATGGTGGGAGGCGGCGCCTTGGTTGGGGCCCGGTCCGTGGCTGCTCCCCATGGGGAACGGCCCCGGGGACAAGGGACACTGATCCTGCACCGACAGCTCCTTCTCGATCAGGTCGGCCAAAGCCTTCCGGGTGACGTCGAAAGGATCGAAGCCCAAGTCGTCGTCCTGCTGCTGTTTGGTGGACGAGCCGAAGCCGAAGGCCGCCTGCCAGTCTGTGGAAGAAGACACCGGTATTGTGTCTGTGAGGAGACAAGATGGACAATTTACTGAAGGTCCCTGTGATGCGAGACATTCTTCAATTCAACAACCATAGGATTTCTTTGAAATTTGACTTGATTATGAATTGGCTGGTGCAGTAGGAGCAGTGTCTTCTTCCCCCCCCCCCCCACACACACACACACACAAACGACCTTAATAAAAATAAGCGCGGAAAATATAAACCCTTTGAATCTCTTGCACCAATTCTGACTCACTCAATTCGAGATATTTAAAAGGAAACCAGTGTTATGGCAGTGTTCAAAGGTACAGTATTTTAGGCCCTGCGCACTAGACTGACAATGACTATTAAAAGGCTAAATCATTCAGACTGTCTCTCGGTTGTTTTTCGTCATGCAGCGCTCCCTTTGGAAAGTTACTAAAGAATAATATATTTGAGCACTACAAGGAAGCCAGACATGCATCATTCAGCAATGCCTTATGAATTATAGCTCGTTTGCCATAAAAATAAAAATAAATTTGACTAAATGTTCAATTGGCCCCTGATAAAGTTGACTGATCTCTAAAGAGAGGGCTGCCCTCTTAAAGCTTCGGCTAGTTTTATTATCAAGTGGAATTTACTATGCTTGCAACAGCAGAAACTACTGTAATAAGATGCCACCGATAGGGTCAATGTTATGGTGTACACAGCCATAGGCCACCATATTATGAAGACAAATAGAATTAAACAGCTGCAGGCCAAAACATTATAGCAAAAATAGACCAAAGCAACTGTGTGCTGTGAATTTGTGGCACCAACGTTTTGAAAGAAGAACGGCATTTAAGATAAAAAAAAACGTCTCAAATCATCTCCGCTCTACCTGACGTGAAGAGGCTCTGTGGTTCCGGGGTCATGGGCCAGTCAGAGCTGCCGCGGGGGGAGTTGGGGAACGGGGCCAGGCCAGCAGGGAGAGGGTTAGGATGTCTGAAGTTGCTGTTGTCTGAAAAGAGTGACTGGGACTCGGCCGCCGCACCCTCGAAAGGCGAACGGGCCGTGAGGTCTGCCACACTGATGGGCACCACCAGGCTGGGCTTAGTTAGGCCCGGTGGAGGGGAGGGGGAGTCACTGGTGGGCATCTAGAGACGTAGAGGAGGAAAAAGTGTCAGTGAGGCCTCAATCGCGGCCATTTGGAGGCGAGTGAATTAACAACAGGTAAGGTTGTTTTTACCTGTAGTAAAGTCTCTCCATTCACCATACCAATAGACTCTGGAGGTTTGTCACTGGGACTGGAACAAAAAAAAAAAGAAGAGACACACTTAGGTTTTAGATTTAAAGCCCTTCAAATCATTTCAAAAGTTTTATATCACCTCATGCTTCTCAAAACTGGGAAAAAACAGCAAGCTATGTTGGCCTCTGAGCCAGTTCGGCTCACCGAGTGTTTTCACGGTATTTATATAAAACACACAGACATTCTTGGCAATACAAATATTACAAAAAAGCAATACTTTTTGTTGAGTATCCGGATCTCCTGCCATCTTACCTGTTACTGTCACAGTTGGAGGAGAAGGGGGACAGGGCACTATGCTGACCAGGACCTAGCTCTGAATCTAGCCCATCTGAAGCGAGAACTTCTTGGTCTAGAAAGTCTAGCAGCGGAGGAGACTTGCGGTCCTCTGAAAGCCCATTGGCCAGTTTGTTATGCCCCGACAGCGTCGGCCACCCATCTTTACCATTGCTATTGTTGGATCTATGGCAAAAAAAAAACAAACAAAAAAAATAAATTAGGGAAAATTGGAATTAGTAAAATAATCTCAATCAACTGCGGGAGTAACAGGAGGAAGAGAATAGAAGAAGAGCCAAATAACCTCTGTGTGGAGTTGGATTTGCTCTTGGACTTCTCTGTACCACATGGTGGAGGTTGTAGAAAGCTAGGGTTAATTTTATAGAGGTCTTGGAGGAGTTTCTGCTCATACTCTTGATGTTTTCCCGCCTAGAAGCAAAAAGGACACACCAAGAGTTACTTGACCTTGCAAAAATTGCGAACTCACGAAGCAAAAATGGAGGATTCATTGTCAGTCTTTACCTGCATCTCCTCCTTAGTAAAGCTAGCCGCCTCATCCCCCAGCTCATGTAGATACATGCAATCAGGTTTTGGACACTGCATACTTTTAAGAAAGTAACTGCAGTACTTTGTTGTGCCTAATGAAGCCTGTGATAAAGAGATAAGAGGGATATGAGCAGAGTAATAGATGACGCAAGAAATTTTGGGCAAAATTCTATTTTGGGTTATGACTTTTCTTCATAGTTTAATCTTCTTTTACAATGTAAATGGTTTAATGTAGGGTTGCTTATCCCTTACAACCAGCGAAAGAAAAGAGCTTAGAGCTATCACATGGTCGGCATGCAAACAGGAGCATAGAAAAACTGATGAGGATTGTGGTTTACTTCTGACCTTGAGTGTTCTGCCATCCACCACCACATTGTTCACACACTGTATTGCTCTTAAAGCGTCTTCGGAGCGGATGTAAGTGACATAAGCACTAGCACTGGGCCCCTGAAAAAAACAGACGATTAAAATGAACTTAACATCAAACAGATGTACTGTAGCTTAGCAATCTGTTTTTTGTCTCATTGGACTCCAATAATTAAATATAAAAGGCAAATATATATAAAAAAAAAGGCAAAGTATGTGGCAATATGTTTCACCTTTCTGCTTGACAACAGATGAATAGGCTTTCCATTTAAAAATAATTAGAATGCCTAATCTCTGATTGATGTCATTAAACCTATCAATTCCAAGTACATCCAGCTCACCTGTGAACCTGCATAAGATGTGCTATTGTTGATGACCACTTTGTGAATTTTCCCAAACCTCCCGAAATACTCGAGTCGTTTAAGGACCTGTGGACACAAAAAGAAAACAAAAACGGTTACATGAGAGTTTTGGAGCACTGGGATTTGTATTACAAACTGCTTCAGCCAAAGGCTGCGTTGAAAGATCTTTGTGTGTTCATTGAAGTCCCTTCTCGTTAAAATACTTTATCTGTCGATGGTGCACAAGTTGAAGGTGAAACACGATGACTTTGTTCTCCAGGTCAAATTATACATTTCTGACACACCTACCACAGGTTTGTTCCCAGTCAGTGTGTACTCACCTCCGGGTCGGCGAGCCGCTGCGATAGCCCTACCACAAACACCAGATTTCTCTGGACAACTCTGACACTGGCCAGATGCTTGCGGTTTTCCGTCACTTTCTGCTTTTTCTCATTCTGTTTCTGCTTCTTTTCGTTCTTTATCCTCTGGATCTCCTCCTGTGACAGAGGCTTGTACACAGCCGGGTCCTCTGGATACGGCTACGCAGCAGAAAAAAAACAAACAAAGATTTTTTTGTCGATCATGTGTAAAAGAAAACGGCCCTGATAAATGACGGAGCTATATTGAGTTGAACTGGGGAAAAAAAATGTATATCGAACATAAAAAAAAGAATATATAAAAAAGCTAAACAAACATAAGCATTTACTTTAACAATAGTTTGTAGAGGAATAGGAAGTACAGAGTTGTTTTATTCCTACCTCTTATTAAATGTCCATTATTATTTACAATGAACTGCTATTTAAGCTGAAAAGCCGATTAGAAAAGGTGATAGTTCGTCTTCCTCATATTATTATTTGGGCACTACACATCACATCTGCGTTGCTAAAGACTTGCGCTCTGTTGTCGTGATAGCCCCCTGTAATAATGAATTTCTACACAATCACGTTTAACGCATAGTGTCCTCACCTTTCTGCAGGCGGGGCACAGGCCGTTCTCATCTGTGCGGATGCGATGCCAACAGAAGCGGCAGATCTGGTAGCCACAAGTGCAGGGGAAGAAGTTGACATCATCAATCTCCAGTGGCTCCATGCACAGAGGGCACTCCATGGGGTCGTCCTTCAACTCAGGGCTGTGGGACATCCTATGGCGTGTCAAGGATGGGCGTTCAAGCTGGGCACAGAGCACAGGGCTAAGAAATGAAAACAAAAAGCAAAGTGTCAGATTTCCATCAGGACACGAGGGAAACTAGCATCGACTAACCATATTGTTTCTGCTAATTCTGCTAACTTTTTGTCAATACAGGAAGGTACAGCTTCTTTTTTTCAGTTTAAAGAACACACATCACGTGGAGCACACACCCAAATATTACACAAATATTTTCATGAAGACAGAGTTTACCTTTACCTCGGCAGTAGTGTTTAAGTGGTGTTCAGTTTTTTAATTAATGGCACACGGAGGAGTTGATTTAGCTTTAGGTATTTAGTTTTTTTTGGCTTTTTGTGGTTTTGAGAGACGCAGCACATTTTATACCCCACTCCATTCGTGCCCATAAAGGAATAACATATCGGGACAGCTACTTTTGCACGTTGGAGCTGAAATGATCTTTTGATTGCCAGAAAGTGGATGACAACAACTATATAATGACAAAGATAATGATGCCCCCCCCCCAAAAAAAAGGCATACAATCTTGACGTCTCTTAAGATGGAAAATAAAGAATGTGTTGCTACACTTTCAAGCAAATGTGTCTGTTTTCTTAGTCAAGTGTCGGTAAGTTCTTTGAGATTTAGGCATTTGGTTGTAAAACAACAGTCATCCGGACGTTTGAAGATGGCAATAAAGTTGTTTTAATCTATGATAGATTAAACATAGCGAGGTTGTTGAGATGCAATACGGTAGTTTGAGTAAGGCCACTGGAAGATGAACATCCTACAGCACTAATGATAACTAATGCGGATGTTGTGCTGTGTGTCGGAGGGTGCCAGTATCATAGTGGCCACGATGTCATGGTGGACATTAAAGGGGAAATTCAGCCAAACTGGAGACCGGGGAACCGCAGATGAAAGCCGGCCCGACGTACACGACACACTGCTGCCACCAAACCCAGAGAGATAAAAAAAAAATATCCCACAGTGTACAACTACACACAGATAACATTTCTAAGAGTGTACCCTGGCAGCGTTTCGCTGATAAATTCACTTGCACAGGGGCGTCACGGCTTCTCCGGTAGATAACGGCGGATTGGCCAAAGTCGTGTGTTAAGCCAAAAATACCTAGACAGCCAGGATGGTAACTTTAGCTGCTCTCACTTCTGGATGGTACATTATGACAGATGTTATTTGACCAGCGTTACGGTAAGCTAACATTAGGCGCAATTGGGAAAAAAGAAGCCGGTCTGACAGAGCGCGGATATCCAGGGGCTTTGGGACGTTTAAGCATAATAAACAAACCACGCTCGTGTAAGGATTTGATATTGACGCGAAATGCCTTGGAAATGAAAGGCATGACAAACCGTTACGCGTTCTCCTACACATTACCTGACAGCTTGCTTCGTACTAACGGCTAGCATGCTACATTAACATGGAGACGGACGGCGCGGCCTACACAGGCTAACGCTGGACCGGAGGTAGGTTGTCGGCACCGTACACAGCTGACACTGCACCCACGACACTAAGACGACCAGGGCAGAACTCCACGGAGCCCGGGGACCCTTTGATGTCAGCCGGGGAAGACGTGGCAGACACGGCTCCTGTTTGATGGATGAGGGAGAATGGGAGCTGGCTAGTCCGGCTAGCAGCCTGGCTAACGCTAGCGTCACTTACCCTGTCCGTATTTAGCTTAGATTCCACTCCGAGGGAGTCACACCAGATTGGGCGGAGACTGCGACCCAATGTATCTGAAATGTCCAAATTTCTATCAACGGCCACCTGATATAACCGTGCGTGTGTTGGTCTGTAGTGATAAAAAGGCTATAAAGATGTTTTTGCCCCTTTCTTTTCTTGGTATTGTGGAGACAATTTACGCTCAAACCACCATCTTAGCTAGCATTAAAGTTGGGAGGAGGGAGTGGGGCAAGTATTCTGTGCCACTGAGTCTGCGCAGCCGGAGCGGTGCCTTGTGGGGGATGATGTTCTATGTGCCTTGAAGTGGCTCTGAACTTTGGCCAAAAGAGATTATACCAACCAGTGAAACATATAATAATAACAACAATAATAATAATAATAATAATAATAATAATAATAATAATAATAATAATAATAATAATAATAATAATAATAATAATAATAATAATAATAAATCATATTAACCTTGTGGGAGATGATGTTCTATGTGCCTTGAAGTGGCTCTGAACTTTGGCCAAAAGAGATTATACCAACCAGTGAAACATATAATAATAACAACAA
>JAFBJU010000764.1:74850-94027 GCA_016785305.1 Colistium nudipinnis
AATAATAATAACAATAACAATAACAATAATAATAATAATAACAATAATAGTAATAATAATAATAATAATAAATCATATTAACATATGTGAAATATAGTATATTATAATATATATATATATATCAGAAAAGTATTCACTATGACAAGAAATGATAACAAATTAGAACCATTTATTTATCAGTATTTATAATTGTTCGCTCATTACTTTTTTCAGGAAAGCAGTTATTTCCCTTTTTGCAACATATCAATTGCAAAATCTGGCAAAAATAAAAGATAACATTTGTGTTTTGTGAAAGGCTACACAAATATTAATGCCAAAATATCATAAAATACTGAAACATCTAATAAACATTAAATGAAATCCATTCAATTGAATTCCATTAAATCCCTCGCAATTTTCAGATGCTCCAAAGTGATACTATTTCTAATCAATGGGCCTGTAGCTTGACTTGGGCCACTTCAGAGCCTGGATCTCGTTGGAAGCCACAGAGTCTGAGATGAGCGTGGGGGCGATGGGGTGCCGTGATGCCAGTGACAGCCGAGCAGCCAGGAGGCCCATCCTCACACAGCTGTCCGTGTCGCGCCGCTGCAGAATCCCTGCCATCAACGCACCTGCAAGACTGCAGACAGAGCGGGAGAGAACAGAGAACATTAGAAATGAAGAGTGCAACCGGATAAAAAACAAATAAAAGATGACATGAAAAGAAACCCAATTGCCAGAACCTGTCTCCTGCTCCTGATACATTCATTGTTTCCTCTGCAGTCACAGTCAGCGCTGGGTAGTGTACAGCACAAAGCTGCTTTCTCTGAAAACCCAAGTGAGGCAAAAAAGAAAATGAATCATCACTGCCAAGCAATCAGCATCAAGTGCAAACAGTCCTCACCTTCCTCTGTTGTCTAGGCTGCAGGTTGACTGAGCCCGCATCCTGCTCTCCACACACCAAAACACCCTGAGCCCCCAGGGTCACCACCACACAATGGAGATGCTCCAAGAGAGGGCGTGAGAGAGCCACAGCCACACTCAGCACCTTCTCCGGAGAACTCGGCAGCGCTGTCGGCCCCACGAGGCAAAAACCACATCTGCGGCTTTAGTCACGCCATTTGCATTTTTAACAAGAAACGTAACAGTTATAACTAGATGCGGGAAAGTGTGACACGGTGTTTTTCATTGTTATTATAATGTTTTTGTTTGTTTATCTTTATTCGTTAATGTGTATGTTTCTATTTAGCTGAACTGTTTATTCTCTACTGTTGCAACGCAGAAATGTTCCCCTCTGTGGGACAATAAAGGAATATCTTATTGTATCTCAAAACGGGTGAAGTGAAACTACAGTTGAATCATGACATACATATTTCAATCTCTCTGTACCTGCAGGTGTTGGGATACCCAGGGTTTTGTTTATGGTGAACAATTCTGCCAGGTTAGGGGACAAATAGGACAGACTCTTCCAGGCGTCCGACAGGAAAGGCTTGCGCGCCTTTTCTGAATCCGTTGGCTCGTACCAAACTGCGCATGGGAAGGTATATAAGCTCGCGTTCTCTGTCTTTTTTTACTATCATCATCATCGGGTGCCTGTCGTCCTGTGCTCACCGTTGATGTTGTGCTCTTTGGCAACGCGACAAACATAGTCGATGGTGGAGACAGGGATATTTCCATCCAGACACACGAGGGTGGCGGAGGAAAGCTGCTTCTCAAACTGTGACACCTGTAAAACGATTGTCAAAGATTGAGATAAAAACAAAATAGTAAGGGAAACCTTTGTACTGAGGTGCTTCACAGATTTCATTTTTTTTGTAAAGCAACATGAGAATATACCCCGGGGAAATAAGTTATGTTTAAGCCAATCAAAAAAGGGCATTCCAAAAGTTCAGTTGGGTATTAATCACTGATTATGAAAGGACATTATTCCATGTATAAGCAGTATATTGAGCTTGTGCACCTGTTGTGCACAGTGTTTCATAAATGTAATTTTTCTATACACTGTTTTAACTAATGTGCAATTTCATGGCTTTCATGGCACAATACCGTAACATGTGGCTATGTTATGACATGAAAAATGTTAGGGATAATGATGTCTCTCGATGAATATGGCATTGCAACATCAGGGCTGGACTCGATTTTTGGCAGAACTTACATACTGCTCTGTGATTTGCTGGTGAATGTCCATGTCTCCCAATCCAAGACTCAGTTCCCCACTCTCAGTGATCACAGCACAGTAAGTCGCTGTGCTCTGCCCCTCCAGCCTGGCCACACCGCTTGTGTTCTTTCGGGAATAAGGAGACACGTTTAATATGAACATACTTGGGTAAAAAAAATGGTTCAAATCAAAGTTAGGGACAATAACCCCTCGACGGTCGCGTACCATATGTTTACAGTGTGTCAACACTGCGTCACTGTTGGAATCAACGCCAGTAGCGGAGATGAACAGGGGCTTGTGGCCTAAGCGGCTCAAACAGTCTCAAAGAAAACACCAAAGCGAAAAGTGTGAGTCGGTCGAGTTTACCCTCGTGATGAAAACATGCGTGAACACGATAAGAAAAGAAAAAAAAAAAAAACTCACCGGCAATGTTGCGTCCTACACCACCAAATGATTGACACACACTTCCTGGGTTAGTCTGCCCAAGCTGAAGGGGAAAACAAGTGTTCTCAGACTGCCCAATATGGTCTCACACGAGAAAGTGTTTTAAAGGAAACCTACTTGAATATTTTTGGTTTTTCCTTTAGCGATGAAATCCACGTTTATTCCTCCGATCACAACCTGCAAAACAACGGCCTTGTGGGTTATCTTTTGCGTTAACGTTGGACAACACAAGAAAAGAAGGCGACATGTGTTTGTACTCACAATATCCGATTCTGACAGAGATCGAGAGGGTTTTCCAAAATGCCGAGATTTGCTTTGAAGCTGTTGCTCATTCATTTGCTTTGACATGGCACAGGCGATTTGACTTCCAACTCGGGCATTGTTGTGAATGAGAGCGATGTCTTGAAACATTACGGGGTTAAGGACAGTGTATCGCAGCTCAAAGGTAGCCGACACTAGTCAGGCCACAGCACATTTATCAAGTCTTCTACATTATATTTCAGTGAAATTGATTTGATCACGTCCTCTGTGTTCTGAGTGATCCTTCAGATTGCATGAAGGATACTGGCCTGAAGGGACTTTCCTTCAGTCAGCTCGTTGACCTTCTGAAGAATAAATGGCGTCACATCCTTTCCTGTGATACCTTTAGCGCTGAGGGAATGGAGGAAAAAAAAAAAAAAAAGACATCACGAAGTGATCCTCTGTCATTCCTATGATATCATGACCAGTGTCCATGACCGGATGTCCATTTTTTGAATATCTCCAAGACAGATAGATGTCTGCAAAAAAAAAAAGAAAAAAAAAGCCAACAGGTGTCCTTACCTTGCCTCTGTGAGAGCAGCTTGTATGGCTTCCTCTATCTGCTGGCCTGCAGCTGCATGCTCCTCAGGGATGGGCACCGCCAACAGGACTCCACTCTGAAGACCCAGGGACAGAGCGCTGGCTGAAAGGCACAGAGAATTCAACCGTACCATGGGTAAATCCACATTTGTTGACATATGGGCCTGGCAAAATGAAGAGATAATGGATTTTATAAATCTGAGTCCAAAAAAATGGACCACTATTCAGGATATGAACGCGCTGATATACCGATGAGTTTTGCGGCCTCTTCAGGGTCGCTGGCATGGCACGAGGAGGAGAATCCGCTCTTTGGCGAGAAGAAGGCTGGGAAATTGTTTGACTTTCCGTAAGTGGCCACACAGACACCATGGGTCTCCTGATTGACGGTACATATGGGGCAGAAGAAAAGGAAAAAAATCGAATGCATTTAGGGCTGTGTAAAGTGGAGAGTACATTCAAACAAGTTTTTACAAAAAAGGATCAACATTTTCCTACAAGAAATTCCAGGGTGCGACCAATGTCCAGAATAGATTTGACTCCAGCAGAGATCACAGCGATGGGCGTTCTGCCCAGCTCTGTCAGATCTGCACTGATGTCCAGACCTAAATGCAGAACCGTGAATAAATTAAGGTTCAAGAGGGACATTTTCAAACATGGGGCATGTCAGCTCACTGCTCTCTCCGCCTCTGTGAACTCCCCCAATGCCACCCGTGACAAACACAGGGATGCCCGCTCGATGTGCCGCGATCATAGTGGCCGATACTGTCGTTCCTCCAGAGAGCCCCTGTGAAAACAAAACAGACATGAGTCCTCCCAGGGGACAATTTATGAGTAGGTATGACGACGAAAAATATACGCTATTCCTCCTGTGAAATAAGACGGATTATGATGTTGCACTCTCACTTTGCAGACGACGTACGGCAGGTCCCGACGGGACACCTTCAGGGAGCCCCTGCACTGGGCGAGGTGCTCCAGCTCCTCTGAGGATAAACCAACGTGGACCCTCCCCTGGATGAGTCCGACCGTGGCCGGGGTGGCTCCTTCGGCACGCACGATTGCCTCCACCTCCTTTGCCGTGCTGGATGAAGATTATTATTCGATTATCAGTAACGATGAACCGCTAGGTATAAGCTGCTGGTAGCGTCAGGCGGGGTACCTCAGGTTGTGTGGGTAGGGCATGCCATGAGTGACGATGGTGCTCTCAAGGGCAACCACCGGTTTGTTTTCCGCCAACGCCCGAGCCACCGATGGATGAACTCTGAAGAGGCTGTCTGGAAGAGAGAGAGGAGACACAGATCATCCTCCTCATCCTCATGTTAGGCTTTGGATAATGTGTGCAATATATTTCTAAATGAGAAAGTGCTTTTACCACTCTTGCACCATGTGCTCTGATATGTTGATGTGATTCCTCTCCTGGGGATGAGTGCAGAGGCTCTCTTCAGCAGTCGCCTCATTCTGCTCAGATTCTGAAGAAAACCACTGTGAAGATTTCAGTGTGGAAAAAAAAATAACGGCATCAGCTGATGGTTATTTTCGAGGTTGACTGATCCCCCACAGTTGCAGCCCAACACCTTGAGCGAGTTTCAAGTGTGGCAAAAATGTTGAAATTTGAGGGGGGGAATTATTCATGGTTTGATGCATGATCAACTGTTTTAAGTGAAACACATGAAACATAACAAAGACAAAACCCCAAAAATCAACACGATCCCACAACATTGAATAAATTAAGATTCCAAAGTCCAATCTTCCCCGTTCTTAAAAAATAAAATGCAAAAACTGATGCTCTAAAAGGGACTGCGTGATTTTGTGCCCACGTCTGCTTCTTTTGTTCCACTTTATAATTTGGGGGAAAAAGTGTGTCTAACATGAATGATGTGACAAATCTTGGATGAAGAAACAACAATAAACACAATTACCTCAGTCTCTTGGAGGAAATCTAAAACCGGCTCCCCAAAGCTGTATCACACCATGCAGTGTGTTTTTTGTTTGTTTGTTTGCTTGTTTCTGTCGCAGCAAGGCACACGTCCAAAAGAGCTTTTGTGAAGATTTCCTTCGCTCCAGTTAGTCGGGGACGAATTCCCACCACCATCCCCCATACCGGAGCCCCCCTCACCAACTCACACCCAAAGTCCAGAACCAGGCTCTGTTATGTTATCTTCTTCTCCTGTTTAACTACATCTATCTACTTAAGATTGACAGCTGAAGTGAATCGTACTGTCAGTAGCTTGTTAAATCTCTACACAGTGTCCAGCTCTCCTTTTGTGCCATCTTTGTAAGTTTATCAGCTTTGGGTTTCAATATCGAATGTCTCCAGTGAGAGAAGCAAAATGAATCGAAGCCGATATTTGAGATTTAAAATTCAATTTGAGATCAGTGTCACTGAGAAAATGAGAAACATTGAAAAATGCACACATTTAAATAACATTTAAAAAAGAAACGGGAGAACATTTACCTGTTCAATCAATCATAAGTAATGCTTTTGGATTATTATATCAGCTCCATCACACTTTGCATTCATGATATAAAAAAAACACACTGAGCTTCGAGCTTACCTTGTCCAATGTAACAAAAATGCTGGAAACTTTGCCCAGAAGGCTAAACTTTGACCTGAACTCTGTTTACACAGCCCACAAGAATCGACCACGGATCCCTGCGCTCCAGACTGGTCTGCAGTTGTCACATGGTGAAAGTAAATGAAATGAGAAAAAAATGGAAAAGAAAACCCCATGTAAATGATTGGACAACATAACACATTTTACAAAAATAACTGTTTTCCAGTTGGCAAAATCTTCTCCATGAACATATCAAAACGCCAATGCAATCAAAGTGGCTGCATGTCCTTGTCCATGTACAGTTGTGTCCTGTTGGGAGTGAAATCTGTTTCTCTGCATGCAACATGGTTGACGACTTTGGTGGAGTCGTGTATCGAATATATATTTGTGGTCAGCAATGTTGCATGGTCATAGGTATAGGACTAGTGAATTTCCAACTCTGGGCTCTGCAGTAATTCATTTTCAAACCACCGTGGATGCGTCAGCTGATACGCCCGGAAGGCCTCCACGGCATCCCGCAGGGCTCGACCTGAGGGACACCGGTGAAACTTGTCCGCCGAGAGGCCTTCAATGCAATTCACTCTGCCCGGCTCGCACTTCTCTGCGTCCAGGATCCGGAAAACGACCTCCTCGAACTGCTTCATCAGCTTGTACCGCACTGTAATGTTGAACGGCGAAGGGACGTCCTCTTCTGCACAAACGCCGTCAAAATAGGCCACTATGTATTTTTCAAAGGAGGCAGATCGGACAAACTGGGGCACCAGGAGAGCGAGGGCCGGGGTCAGCATGTCCCCCATGGGGGAGTTGACGTCCTCTCTCAGGTGAACCCCTTTGCCCCCGCACATGGCTCTCCACTTGGCCCGTACACCCGGCGAACACAGGATCAGTATCTTATTTGAAGAGCTCTCCATTTGCTCTCGGTGCCAGTCCAACCACTGAATGCTCCCCAGCACTCCCAGTCTGGCAGAGTCCAGCAGATCCAGGACCACTTCTATGCCGCATTTGGTCACCAGGAAGCCGCAAAGCTTGAGGACAATGTTTTTGTACAAGGGGTGGTCGAGGGAATAGATGATGAGGACCCGTTTTCTCTCACGCACATGGAAACCTGATGGTTGGTCTTTGGCTGCGGATGAAGCTGGGTCTGCAGAATCTGGGAGTAGAAAGCAGCTCGATGAGTCTTAATTCAAGTTGCGATTTATTTCATGCATTTATTTTGATTCAAAAGGAGTCAAACCTTTATTAGATGCACGCCACAGAAAATAAGAAAGACCAATAATGAAAAGCAGGCCCGCAACTGCCTTTATATATAAAGTCCGTGTTTGGTAATCTGGACAGAAAACAATGAGACCAATGAGGAGTGGAATACTAAGTAGTTCAATGAGTTCCTTGAACATCGACTGTGCAGTATATACGTCAAGAATAGTACTTACAATGGCAGTAATTGATTTGTTTCTCGTGGCGTTGACAGTCATCTTTGCATCGTATAAAAAAGGGTTGTATCTTTGCAACAACAGAGTATGGTCAGCCAGCTATATTATGCGTAACTTAGTTTCCATTATTGGCTTTTCGGGATGGGCCAATAAATCAACGTTGAACTTACCAATACTGACATTTCACATTGTGAGTGCTCCATCAAACCAAATTCAAACGTCACATTCAGTGATGTACCATTTTCCTGTTAGTTTAATGGAATTACAATGGAAAAAAGGCATTATGGTTTTTCATGTAAAGTTACAATGTATCATGCTTAACAAGCAATATAATGGTACAAAGCCTCGCACAGTTCTTTTTGAAATCGTTGGCATGACAAGTGACGGTATATTTACCTTTGAGACATTCTTTGCATAATGGAAGGTCTGGCTCTGGATGGACACTTGGTATCTCTTTGAATAATCCGATGCCTCAAAATACACGCCTATGAACAGCTTTTTACGAACCCCATCAACAAACACTGCCGCGGCCAGGTTAGGCTCCCACAGACTACCTGAAATAACCAAAAATACAGCAGCGTACGATGTCCAGGTGGTCCGGGATTTCTTTGGGTATTCAATTTAAAGCAGTTCGTGGAAATGAAGTATAAAATTCACCATTTTCAAGACAAATTTGCGCAGCATGGATTCTACTGTCCCCACAACCTACCACCATTCAAGAAGACGGATTAGAATGAAATGAACTGATAGCAGACTAAAACTATGTGAAAATGAAATAAAAAAAAAAATACAAACATTTGCTAGAAACTCACCTTGGACTATAATTTGTCTTCTGATTCTGTAACCTTGACTCTTGGGTTCTGGTAAATTAACAACTGATACCATGTACGTGTGCTCAGGCTCGACCACAACTCCGTCCAAGGCAAATGTCCACTGATGAAGAAACAGAAAACGCAGGCGGTTCCTTTGTTATGTCCATATTGGTAAGGAAGGCTATAGGGAAAGCTCAGCCATTGTGTTTCTGTCTCACCATCTCATGGTTTGGATTCAGCTGCTCGTGGATTGTGTAAGAAAACTGCACACACACGCTTTGATTTGTACTCACATCCACAATGCGTACCTCCGATCCATTGAGGTGTAATATACCTGCTGTGAACAGGGTGCAGGGTGTAAAATGTATGGCCTATTGTCTTTTCAATTTCTCTTTTGACTATGGTGGTTGACATCTTTCATTTGATAAATGTAAACACTGTGAGCGACAATAGACAACGGCCAGGAAGAAATTGCAAACAGCAGAAATGCAGATATGTATAGATATAAACATATCGTACTTACCATCTGACTTGAGTTTCCAGATCACCTTTATAAGAGGGACCGTCCGGTATTTGTGGATCCCCACTCCCACGTGCTCAGGACCCCACTCTGGGCCCGTGGGAGCACGTTCCAAAAACACGCCTTTATCTGAACAGTTATCTGGCATTTAGAGAAGAGTGCATACCTTACTCATCAGGAACATTTCACTTGTAGACACTGTAACCCGGATGATCGAGCACTCCCATTTTCACTGATATTTACTTAATGTTAAAGTTAATTAAACAAACAAACTACTTACTGATTTTGCAGTTGTCGAGACCCTGGAAAATATATAAGACAAAGCGCATACACAGTGCTTTTTAAAAAAACATTATATTATGTGTATGCCGTAAGTGTGATTATTGAACAGATTGAATCCTCACCGGTTGATTGCAGTCCAGAGGTTTGTTCAATATCCAAAGAGAAGTCGACCATGTGAGTCCAGCACAAAAACAAAAACAGAAAAAAGGAAAATGGATCATTCTGGTGCAGCTGGAGTGGCTAACGATCAACTCGACTTGGTACAAGCACTGAAAAGACTGAGAGTAATTTAGCCAAACCAGTGAGATTCGTTTAAAGGTTTATCAGACGCTGACATCTGAGTGCACAGGAAGGCAGCCTTATCATATGTACGTTTCCGTAGAAACTGCACGGGCTGCAAAAATTGCTCTGGCAATAAGTAGACTGCGTGAAGTTTCTTGTCTAGCAGTATGCATGCACAATTCAGATTCAACAGCAAACGTATATGTCAAAGCATCAAAAAGTCACTAGGTGGCAGCAGTGACGCATTTCTAAATAGCAACTGTGAGATTTTAAAAGTTTTTAACTGCATTATGGTATTTTTTTCCGTCAAGATTATTTCTGGTATTTTGACATCCTGACTATATTATAGGGAAAAAGCAGAAAATGAAGACACAGGGGGGCCGTGCAACAAAGGGTCCCGGGTAAGAATTGATTCTGATATCTTGACATCACTAAAGCATGAAATTTAAAATAATCCTCTGTAGAAAACCCCTGGAACCACTTTTCACCACCAAAACTAACCTCAGGCAACAACACCTAAATATAACACAGGTAAAATAAAACACGAGTCTACAAAGAGATCAGGGGTCTGACCACCAGACCTTCAGTTATTCACTGTCACATTACCAAGGGTTATAATGTGCAGGAGAGGAATGTGGCTGCGGCTGTGTGTTAATTCCTTTTCGCTTTGTCTCAGTGTTACTGTGTCAGCTACAACACTTTAAGTTCAGCTGTATCAGTTTACACATCGCAGACAGTCAGACAGCCTCGTGCCACTGAAATCTCACCAGAATAGAAAGTGGTGGTTCGTCCAAAAAAACAGAGCCCTGCCATTATCCAAATGTAAAAACACACTTTATATTACAAACTCACTTTTAACACAGATTTCTGAATCATAACATCAATAATTGTTTGATAAAAAAAATAAAAAGAATTTATAATTTTATAAGGTAGAAAATAAATCCTACTGACATTGTGAATCCTCTGACAGGTAAAATACAGCCATCTTCTTAAAACAAACACGATATTAAGGCTTTAGACTTAGTTCAAATAAATGCACCTTTAAAAAATTGACCTTTGGAAAAACTCTTATATACATATAACGGACATATAACGGCACCTTTGCAACCGTTTGACTTTGACATTAGATGTGGAGCCAGTGCAATTCATGACACGAATCCAAAAAGCAAACACACACTCCATTATCTAACACGTGGTGAGAGTGGTGAGCTGCCACTTAGGTGGAGGGCCGGGTGAGACGTGACCTCATGGAAGTGCAATCGCGTGAAGTAAATGGGTCACGGGTCGAGGGCAAAAAAATGGGGGATTAAGCATTGTGATGTAGCCATTGTCAGGTGGACAGGGAGGGGAGGAAGGAGGAGGGAGGAGGGGGGGGGTCTATTTTAGAGAGCCATTCACATGAGGGGGGGGGGGGGGGGGGGGGGGGTCTATTTTAGAGAGCCATTCACATGAGACGCATAAATATTTCTCTCATAACAATAGGCTGCTTCTTCTTCCTCTCCCCATACTCCCCACTGTCGCCACTCTCTCTCTCTCTCTCTCCGATTTTACAATCAAGGTAAGCTCGACAACACAATGAACCCAAACAAAGTACGAAGTCTCACACAACGAAAGGGGCAGCGTGACCTTTGCGAGTTTTCCGAGACGTGGACCGGTAGGTGAGGCCGTGTGTTGTGTGTCGGGGTGTTTTTTAATTGCGAGAGGGAGCAGTGAAGACTGCAGATCGGCATGCCCCTGACACGCCGGCTGCGATTGGCCCGTGGGAATCCCTGCTATGCCGTTACTTTTGACAAGGTCTCAAAGGAACTTTTTCCCAGACGTGACTTCCTGGCTTTTGGCTCCACTCGCCTCCTCAAGCATCTTTGATGAGCTCCTCGATCCCATGGACGAGGGGGGAGTGTAACCTGAGGCTGGAAGTGCCAGCTTGAGCCTTGGAGGCTGGTGGCGAACATGCTTGACCTACGGCTGTGGCTTGAGGAGCGGGCGTGATAAGTGGTGATGGCTCACTCTCGCCAACTGGCCACCTCCAGGGCTGGAGGGCAGGGCCGGAGGCTTCCGAGAATGGTCGGCCGCCTCACTTGACTTTTTCGCTCCCTGTCAGGCCCGGCTTAACTTAAATTGGGTGTATTACTGCGTCGTGTCAGAGGCGCTTATGTGCATTTGTTCTGCTTTGACACCTCCATCCGTTGATTAATATG
Source organism: Colistium nudipinnis (assembly GCA_016785305.1). NCBI lineage: Eukaryota > Metazoa > Chordata > Actinopteri > Pleuronectiformes > Rhombosoleidae > Colistium > Colistium nudipinnis. The sequence goes on from JAFBJU010000764.1 coordinate 86,348, forward strand.
TCGTTTCGAGGTTGTGGTCAATGAAGAATATGGAGCAGCATGGTTCTGAAAGAGTTAGAAGGAGCCGGCCGAAGAAAGTGATGCAAAAATAGTTGAGGGGGGAGATAGAGTGACAGATATAAGTCCTTATTATTTTTATTTTGCAAACTAAGCTGGAACTTTATGTGTGGTTGCAAGAAGAATGCAGTTACCCACCCAGTCAAATCAAAACAGAGAAATATTATTATTTCGGAGGTGTCAGGCCTGCCCTGTTTGAGAGGTTCTCTCGCAATCCCCACAGGCTTTTTTCGTTATGCCCCTCTCAGGGCTGCCAAAACTTTCTGCGGCCTAGCTTTCTCTGGCACCGCACCGGCCACCAGCAAATGCTGGGACGCCACAAATCACGAGGGGGGAAATGTGTCCAGATATAGCTGTGCAACAGACACCTCCTCATCCCTTCATAACAATAGCAAAGATTAGCCGCTCCTGGTCGAATAGCGAAATGTTAACCCCTGTGGAAAATTTGCCTCGTTAAATCTATAGTTTACCAAGGGGACACACACATTTTTGATATATTAATAGAAAAAATACCACAGAAACTGTGAGAAGTTAGCCAAGCGATGACAATTATATAAGAATAAATTATACACTGGGGAGTTTGTATGAATTGTTGTGTTAAAAAACGTACAGAATACGCTTCAAATGACTTTCAAAACATTGTTTCCACTCCAAAGATATCGTAAGCTGCCACCATGTCTGAGGGGTGAGTATAAGTATAAGCTTATTATCACTGACCTGTTTAAAAAAGAATCCCCAATTTTTCCGTGGAATCCTAAATCATTTAAGTACTAATAATATTTTTTCTCTTCCTTTCATTTTCAATGGTGAAACAAAGACCGGTAAGTTCTTCACAAGCATCAAATAATCATCGACATAGAACCGAAAGTTTCATACATTTCATGCTTAAAATGACATTGAAACTCTGTCGCAGAGAAAGCCAAAGTATTCAGCAACACGCCGACTGCATTTGAAGGTAAGTCAATCCAATGTATGTGGTGTGATCAAAAGCTGTTTTGGGTTTTGAGGCTTCACGTGTTAAGCTCTCACTCCCTGATAGTCCACACTGCTGAAGAAGGCAGCCTCCATGCTCGTGGCTGAAACTGAAGCGAGGAAACACGAGAAAGAAAGGGTCGTGAACGCGTCCTTCCCTCCACTGAAGCTCTCAGATCTGTCGGCCAATGAGCTGAAGGTACACACTCCACAAGTGATGCTTTCTTTTGTCCATGTTATTGTTTTCCACGTTATTTTCTCATTGTTCTTTCAATTTTGTTTTTTGCAGGATCTTTGTAAAGATCTACACCGCAAGATTGACGTGGTAGACGAGGCACGCTACGATATGGAGGTTAAAGTATCCAGAAACGAGAAAGAGGTACGGGGACGCATTTTGCTGAGCTCCTCGGACGTTGCGGACGGTTCAGCGTTCAGGTTCAACCGCGACGTTTGTCGCACACAGATCGAGACACTGAGTCAGAAGATCGTCGAGCTGAAGGGGGTCAAGAGGCCCAACTTGAAGAGGGTGAAGAAAACCACCGAAGACATGCTGGGCGCATGCACCGACACCTCCAAACACATGAAGGCCGATTTCAAGGCCAATCTCAAGACCGTGAAGAAAGAAGACGACAAGGTGAAATTGTTGGCAGATAGAATGATTGGCAAGGCGTGACGAGCGACCAAAAAATTATGATTTTCATTTCAATATTCAATATTATTATTTTCCCAGAGGGAAGAGGTGACTGACTGGCGCAAGAACGTGGAGGCCATGTCTGGCATGGAGGGCAGGAAGAAGCTTTTTGATGCAGGACAATAAGGAGGTACACACGTCGGCAACACAAGTACATTTTGAGTTGTCAGTGCATTCTTGTTTGTTTTTTTTTTCGTTTTGTTTGTCTTCATTTCAAGAATCTTTGTCCAAACACAAAAGAGGGTTTGAGCTTGGAAGTATTCTGGTTTTGTTAAGAATAATGTTCAATATAGGTGCCCGAAAAACGAAATAAATGCACATTTAACATAACGCTGTATTCAAATATAGCATTCATTTGGATTTCATGTAAAGGTGTCTTGGAAGAATCCCACCGTTTGCCATGTTTGTAATAAAATGAATTGTATAGCATGCACTACGCAGTATGTTGCCTTGCGTACACAGGTTCACGTGTTCGCCATTTAAAGTGCAGTATTGATATTGTACAGATGGCGGCGCTGATCCACCAGGTGTAACGCGTGCCATCAAATTAAACACCCACCACGTCTTTTCTGCGTTGTTTTGTGATTTGTTCCAATTTCATTTGGAATTTTTGAAGCGAGCTATTTGAATCGTCTGCTACAGAAATCATCGCGACATGTGTTCCATTCACAGACCGATTGGAGGGGGTCGGGGGTCCGCTCCAACGTCCTTTAATCTCAGTGTTGAGCAATGGGAGTGTCATGTAGTGCTAAACGTGATGCTGGGAGATGCCACGGAGGAGTGCAGTGATATACAGGATGCTGGCTGGCTGACAGGAGGAGAGCCTATTTTAGCTGACCACTCACAGAAGACATAAGGACTTAATACATTTGACTTGAGTTTTCTCCTGCATTCTCAAGACGGACACACTCAACTCTGCAGGATTTCGAATCTAACTTGGCCAAAAAAGGTATGCCGTCGTTTTTTTTTTCGATGATGACAGCCGTTTTGTTTTGGAAGCGAAGGTGGATGGCGAGAGTCTTACTGAGCTGTGTCACTCAGATTAGTGTAGACATGGCGATATTGGATAGGACCACCATCGTTTTCTGCTATTTTCACAAGATGAGACGCTTTCATACCTGCTATAATTCTTACTGAAATATAATTATTTCTGAATTGTTTTTTTTAAACCTGCTGCCTTGAAAAGGGCAAAACTGACCACATGCATTGAATTTGAAGCTTATGTTTTTTATGACTTTAGTTTAAAAAAAAACTTTTGTTGTTTAACAGACAGGAAGCATCCAACCATGTCGGAGGGGTAAGTTATATATTTCTATTATGTGAACGACCACGTGTAAAATCATTTTCGTCCTGGAGATTTTCATCATGTCACTTCTGACTCTCACATTGTTATTATTATTTTTTACATGTCTCTACAGACCGGTAAGTTTATCGTATTACTCTAAACCTGAAACATTTTTGATATATATATATATATTTAGAATTTATAATGTATTTACTTCAACATGTGGGTCTTATTATGTCATTGTTGCTTCATTATCTTTTTGTCTACTGCCTTTTTGTGTAGAAAAAATCAAAGATCAGTGCATCTCGCAGACTGGCTCTCAAGGTATGATCTAATTTTGCCTCAATTTACTGCGAAATCCCTAAATGGTTGACGAAAACTGTGTCAGACAGATCGACAATTCTTCCCCTTTGACCCTAATTCAGACCAAACTGCTGAAATTGGCATCTGCGATGTTGGAGAAGGACATCGAGGCAAAGCGGGTGGAGAGAGAAACCACTCTGAATGAGAGAAATCCTAAACTCCAGCTGTCTGGTTTGTCCCTTCAGGACCTTCAGGTATGTTCAGGTCACACCACCATCACATTACCACCAAATGACACGGGTCACATGGTTCACGTATAAAGCGTCGCTCTGATGTGTACGCATACCATGCATTCCCATGTAAGAGCATTCGAGAGCAGGTACCCTTTTATGTTTTGGGCATATTGCTCAATGGAGGCATCACTATGTGAAAACAAATGCAGTATAAGCTTTCATTTCGAGAAGTGCAACTTTGCCTAACATTTCAGGCCTGCGGGGTTATTGTGTTCTTTTTTTTCCTCCAAATCCCTTTCATTTGGTTCTCTGTTTGCAGACTTTGTGCAAAGAACTGAACCAAAAGATTGACGTGGCGGACGAGGAGCGCTACGACGTTAACTCCAAGGTGGATAAAAATAAAAAGGAGGTATGTGTTTTAATTCCTAGGGATTTATTTTTAATCTGAAGTTATTCTGTGATGGGTTAACAGCCTGAGCGAGCGAGCCCCCTCAGATACTTGTTGAATCAATTTTAATTGTGATATCACTTCCTATCTGTACCTGCATTTATGGCAGATTGAAAACCTGTCCCAGAAGATCTTTGAGCTGAAGGGGAAGATGAAGCGACCGGCTCTGAAGAGAGTGAAGATCTCGGCGGACGCCATGCTGGGAGCTCTGTTCGGCTCCAAGGTCAAAGAGTCGGTGGACTTCAAGGCCAACCTGAAGACTGTGAAGAAAGAGGACGAGAAGGTCAGTCTGTTAGTCTCGGCGGATTTATTTTTTATTTTTTTAAATACACATTTTTCTGCAAACGTACCCTCTTCTCCAACAGAAAGAAGAGGTGACGGACTGGCGTAAGAACGTGGAGGCCATGTCTGGCATGGACGGCAGGAAGAAGATGTTTAATGCGGGACAATAGATTTATAATTTTTGGACATTTGTCATATAAATGTTGTTTTACAGGGGAATGAGAAAAATGGGGAAATGTGTGTGTGCGTGTGTGAGTGTGCACATGCATTTGCATGCAAACGTCTCATTTGTTAGGTACAAAAACATCGATAAACTTGGGGAATTTTGTGTATTTCGCTTAAACAGATAATGTGCACCAGGTTGGCACATGGAAAATATCCCCGCAAATAAAAGAATAATGAGATTTGATAGGCTCCTTCATATATACTTGCCTGTATAAGGCAGGTTCATGTCACGGTAATAAATACTTCTTATGAAAAACTGGTGGCGTACTTTCTTTTCTAACTAGACTCAATTAGAATCGACATTTAAAAAAAATTTGACTGGGATCACACAACAAGTCTGACTGACTTCAGGACTTGAATGTCCAAAAAGAAATGGTTGCTGGTTGAGGACTGCAATAAACCTCCCACTGAAACGGTATGGAGCAGTGAGAGCACAAATCATCATTATGACTACTAAAAATAATAATTACAGACATAGTTTGTTATTTGGGGATTTGGCGTGGTATTTTAAAGAGGTCACATTGAGCTTTGGGAAATGTGGAATTTGCCTTTAATGTTTCAAGCTTAAATTATCCACTGCACCAGAAAAGTATCAAATGCCAAAAAACTTGCAGCTCCAACAATACAAAACATTTATTCACCGTGGGCTTTTTTTTTCAAAGCACCCTTGAATGCCACTGGTCTCGTTAGGTGTCGGATTTCTATCCTTGGATGAACCATGGAGGCTCCACTCATGCCTCTCTAGTCCTGGCGCAATGTATATGCAAATATCCATATTTTACAACTTTTTCTAATTGAACTAATAACACTTATTCTCACTTATCACTTATGATTATGAAACAATTAGTACTTTTCGAGGCCTCTGTGGATAATATTTGACCCGAGGAGTGCGCCCTGCTTTGCTATTCTTGTTTATTTCTTTCCCGGCCGAACTATTCTTGAAGAAGACGCAGGCCACAGGCCTTCGGGTGGCAGGACTCTTGCCTCCTTGTTACAACAATGACGCAGATTGGCCGGCTCACCTTACAAACCAACATTAAGCCTTGACCAGCACCTGTCCTTGTTTATTTCTACTCCCCCAAAATAAAACCCCCGACTATAACATGTGGTTCTTCCCTCCGAGGTGGTCCTGCGCTCAGAGCGCAGTGGCTACTTATCGACCACGTGCAATGAAATAGTGTCAAAGAGTATTTTAAGTCGATTGGATAAGCAATGTGCACTGCATGATTAAACTCAATTCGAAGTGATGCAGAGAGAGAGACGGCAAACTATTTCAAGGCAGAAGCAATAAGTCAAAATGGATCTCCGAAAGGGGTGCAACAATCTATGCCTATGTGTAATACCACAACAAAAATAGACATATACACTTTCTTTGTAATCTGACTTTGTCTGACTATCTAATAATAATAATAATAAGACCTCCAGCCAGAGCCGTCGCAACGGGGCAGGCAAACTAGGCAATTGCCGAGGGCCCCGAGCTAGAAGGGGGCCCCCAAAGACGACTGTTTACATTGCTCCACAGAGACGACGACAACCTGAAACCCCCTTAAATGTCTTGCCATTAAGAAGACACTGGAATGACATGTCGGGAACCCCATGGTACTTGCGTGCTGTCAAAAGCTTTGTTTTTTTGCCTGGGGCCTGTCTTGAAACATCCCTGCCTCCAGCCAAGGCTGGGCCTTTCAAACACAGATAAGGAGTGGTCGTTAAAACCGTCAGTCCGAGTTGGCAGATGTTAAAGCAATATATGGAAGGACACGTTTTGCACTATAAATAAAGGCGCAGAATTAGGAAATACAGATGCTTGAGATTGATATCTTTCTTCTCTTTGACACCTTGAGCACTTGACCCAAACGGCAGCCGGTCCAATTTGAATGTGTGACACTGACCCAGCGCGAGCACGGTCTCCTCTTTAAAAGGCCGACTGTCACTTCAAACCAACAGGTGCGGATGAACCCCCCGCAAGAGGTTTAGGCCCATAAAGTCTCTTTTTTATTACCCCCTTTCCCATCGGAATAGTGTGGGGAGGCTGGGTGCGACGACAGTTAATGGTGGACGGGCAGAGGCCGCAGCACAGAACGGAGACTCCCTCTGCCAGCCTCGCTTTTTTTTGCCACAGACACTACAAATCAGATTTTTCTCCCACAACTCTCAGAAAGTACACGTTGCCCTTCTCACACACACACTCTTCCTCAAGGAGCTGCCTGGCTTAACTAAGGTACAGAGATACTTTTCTTATTCTTGTGGATTAGCATAGATGTATTCTGGTGATGGGAATATATGTCGTGGCTGAATTCTGTAAATAAGACGTGTGTTCTCTGCACTGTCTCGGAGTTGTGTGTGTGTTGTCATTACCGACGGGAGTAGACTGAACCTTGTCGTGTAACATGCCTGCGGATTATCTGGCCATTCACTTTTCCGGTCACCTATGCAGAGACTCTTGTCAGTTATGTGCCTACATGACTCTTGTGTCTTTGCATATGGCGTTGTGCATCATTTGTGTATTAGATTTTTTTTTTCATATTTAGATGTATCTTGACAGAATGCATCCAAATATGTGCAATATGATTCTGCCTCGCGTTGGAATTTTATGTCGTTTAATAATAGCTGCCTATGTCAATTGTGACGTAGAACTTACGGTCTCTATTTCAGTGTGGGAATTCAAAGCAACCACGGCTGATGAGTGAGTACTGTGACCTCTGTTTGAGTTTCATGCGACAGCATCAAAGTATTCTGTGGATTCATTATGTAAACGTGTATTTTTTGTGACTCCTCAAGGTTGACACGGAGGCCAGCCACTCAGTAATGAAAGGGAAGATAAAAAATATATTCTGACCAGCGTCTTCACTGTGGGGACAAGGTCTCAACGTGACAAAGATGAGGACGTTTAAACACTGCCTCCAAGTGGAAGCAGCGACAACAGCTACACACAACAGCCTCTTACGCGCAAGGTGTGTTGTTACATTCTCAGGCTTTGTTGAGTCACCAAACTCTCCCCCGAGATATTTTGACAACTCAGCCAAGCTCCCAATTGGGTTTGACAGCGTGAACAGTCAGCAGGGAGGAAAACTTCACCTTCTCCAATGTAATTCAACTACGTCAAGATTCAACAGGGCAAATATATGATTTAAATAAAATAAAATAAAATAAAATAAAATAAAATTAAATTAAATAAATAAATAAA
>JAFBJU010000764.1:94069-115476 GCA_016785305.1 Colistium nudipinnis
ACATACAGAAGGAGGAGGTGACCGGCTGGTGTAAGGACCGTGGAGGCCATGTCGGGTATGGAGGGCAGGAAGAAGCTATTTGAGGCTTAAGAAAATTGAATTATTTTTTATTTAAGCCCTCTTCATCTTACCAACGGAACAGACCAAACACTGTACGCTATATACTTGAATTCTGATGACTTGAACGATATTTAATTCTGCACGAACTACTGTGTGTCAGAGGTGCAGGGAGTGTTGTAGTTGTAGTTTTCCACTACAGCCACAAGATGGCAGTAAAGTTCTTTCAAACCATCAGGCTACTCACGCACGGAAGTGTTCACCATGCATGTCAACATATTGTTGTGGCCCTGTGGGGACCTCCTCTCTCATATATATAACAACCCAAGATCAGCTGTCATCTAGGTTGTCAGACAACCATAATTGAACAACACAAGATATACTGCTGATAATTATCATGATTAAATATTGTATAATTGCAGCCATAGTGAAAATGACTGCAATTACTGTTGATTTAGGTGTAAGTGTTTCACACATGTACTTGCGAAAAGTTGTAAGCAGAGATGTTCATCTGTCAATAAATACTGTGTAATCTGATAATAAATCGAACTTAGTTTTGAGGTTGTTTTTTTTTCCATTTCATACTCGTAACATTGGACTGAGGCTCCTCAAGTCTTCGCCCTCTATCTCTGCACTAAGAAAGCATCACAAGTGAACAGTCCCAACGAGACCTTTCACACCTCATACATCTGAGAATGGTGAGGACAGAGGGTCTATTTTAGTGAGCCACTCACACGAGTGCTGGAATCTATATATCTACCTTCTTTCCGTCCGTCTCGTCACAGAAAAAGGGAAGCCTGTGAGTATTTGCCTGTCGCTGCTGTATAAGGTAAGGATTCTTATCACAAAATATTACACGGTCTCAAAGGACGCTCTTCATGTAAATGGTGAAGATGGAAACCTTCACAGATTCATCGGTATGAATATAATAAAAGAAAACGCTTTCATGTGGATACAGGTTTGGATCTGTTTCAATGTGTGAATTGTATGTGTCTTACATTTGGCAGCAAACCTTATCCTCTATTAACTAACCCCCATCAATCATACAGTAATTTTTTTATATGATGAATCAATAAATTATTATTTTTAGTGATCAAGTTATTAAAAATGCACGTATGTGTATAACCCAACCCATGCGTATGCTTTTTATTGGATGAATCGTCAGGTGTTTATTTTTGGCTTTGCTTGAAAGAGCGTTTTTTTTTGTTTTTTGTTTTTTTTTAATGACCGACACAAATTCACCTTCATACAATGTCACAGTTACTTTGTGTCCTCTGGTATGGATGAGAACTGACACAGACAGCGGACATGAATTCTTCTGTAAGACGAATAACCATCCTCTTCCTTTGCTTTTACCCATCGATAGGTTTAATAAGGGGACACACGCTCGACCGCAACCATGTCTGAAGGGTAGGTGCCCGAGCCTTATAAACTCTCATGCCATAAACATGGTGTGTGAAATGACATACCCGTAACAGAGTCTACTTTTTCTCTTTCTGTGTGAATAATGGACACTTCCATCAAAAATGGAAAAGGCCACCGGTGAGTTGATGGTTTGACTTAGTTCTAAAATTGAAATTTGAAATGAATGACAATGCGAAATCTGACGCCTTTTAAAAGTACAGCACTTTAAATCTGAATGACTTACCAGATCTAAACAATGAAAAACAAATTTTTTCTTTTAAAGCCAGATTTATAAAAATACGGTAGAATTCTTCCAGGGTGTTCTTCAGTCCGTTTAGTTTAATGTCTCTTAACTTAACCCAGTGCCAGTGTTTACATTTACCTGTAAGTACAGGCAGTTAAAGTCTAAAGAGCCTTACAAATATTTTGGAAATTGTCTTCTGTGCTCAACTATACTCACACGTGTATATTGCAAAAGACAAATATTTTATTCTTCTCCAGAAAACAAAGCCAAAAATCTCCGCATCCCGACGGTTGTTCTTGAAGGTACGTTCCCGGGTGGTGGTCTTGGCCGGCATTACGCTTTCATCCATACGCTGTCTGGTTGATTTAGGGGTTAATTGTACGTGTTTATGCGCTCTGCTCTCCAGACCAAACTACTCAAGAAGGCCATGACCATGCTGGAGAATGATAAGCGAGAAAGAAAAGACGAACGCGAAAGAATCCTCTCTGAGCGGGTCCCGGCCCTCCAGTTGTCAGGCCTGTCTTTGCAGGATCTACAGGTACGTGATCTCTTTTTTTTTTTTTGGTTTCCGATTCTAAATACAGTCAATATTTAATCGCATGAATCTGAATAGAACCCCTTGAAATAATCACTGTGACCAAATCATGGGCCCCATGCAGCTCCTCCAACAGGATGCTCACCACAAGCAGTAACGTTCTATCTTCGACACAGTCGATACTTCGCTTAGTGTTTCTATGACGCTCTCCAAAAATGTAAAGCCTAATGCACAATCCTTTTTTTTTTTTTCTCTTGTCCTCAGACTCTTTGCAAAGAGCTAAACCAGAAAGTCGAAGTGGTTGATGAAGCGCGCTATGACGTTAATTCCAAAGTGACGAAACACGATGTGGAGGTAAGCAACGAGGGGCAATAGCTGTTTTATCCTTATACTTGAAATGATGATGAGAGCGTAAAGTTGAGCGTGGGTTTGTGATTCGCGTGTCGCATGCAGATACAGGACCTGACTCAGAAGATCTTTGAGCTGAAGGGCAAGATGAAGAGACCGAACCTGAAGAGGGTGAGGGTGTCGGCGGACGCCATGCTGGGGGCCCTGCTGGGCGCCAAGGTCAAGGAGTCGGTGGACTTCAAGGCCAACCTCAAGACTGTGAAGAAGGAGGAGGAGAAGGTGAGAGTCCTTTATTGTTGAAATTCAAATATCATCGTGCGACATCAGCATGGTGACCCTTCGTCCTCGACTAGACCTCATCCACTAACTGTCATGTTTTAATCATGATTCAAGCGATCAAATAAACAGCTTAAAATATTTTAAATAATGAACTATTTCAATTAGATTGCTTCAACAGATTCATCGTCATAACACAGTGGCCAACATAAGTTTAAATATCTATGTTGTCCACTGACATAAACCCTAATAACACAACTACAGAATCTCGAGGTCTACATATTTGCAATGTATACATTAAGAGAGTATTGGGGAATATTGAAAAAAAATATGCGACGTCGAATTTGAGGAAGTGAAAATGCGGAACTATTGAAAGTAGAGTGACATGACAGAAATGTGCGTTGTGTTCTTCACCACACAGAAAGAGGAGGTGACCGACTGGCGCAAGAACGTGGATGCGATGTCCGGTATGGACGGCAGGAAGAAGATGTTTGCTGGACAGTAGATTTGAATTATCGTAAGCGTACGTTTGGTGTATAGCAGGAAGAACCGGGGGATGATTTGACTATTGTTCACTTTACAATGACAGTGAAGAGGAGTTACTTGGCTTTGGTTTTTGGCTTTTAGCTGAACGAATGAACACAGGACCATTACTGGCAATCCAAACCTGCTCCACAATAAACAGGCGATAATTAGAGGGAACGGGTGTGATTTTTTGCACTTTGATCCTGAAACATGGCAACATGTAACATAGTATGGGAAAAAAAACACATTTAGACTGTCTGATGAGGGAATGCATGCACATTGCAGGGCCAGCTCACTTTGGCAGTCATCTGTGCATGGAGTCACATCAAGGTGAGCATTCCTTGGAAAAGGAATGTGGTATTAAACCTGAGGCTTTTTGACGACAAGGAGCTGTGTAATACGGATTGTGAATTGATGAATAAAATTGTTATAACTTACTAATACTCAAAGAAGAATGGTTCCTCCCAGCAAACACACTCTCACTTAGACAGACCATTACTCACTGAGCTTGAACTTTACCACGCTAATCACACTAATTATATGATAAATCATACCCTTTCAAAATGTCCTTTCCCATCAGTTCAGGTCTGTTACTCTGCCCAAGTGTTGCAGCTACTGAGCCCTTTTAAAGGCTCATCCACCAACGCGCTTCAGGTGTGCTCCACAGGCGCATCCGTTGACCCACTTCAGGTGTGTCTAGACACACACATACCCACATCTCTGCTTTAAGGTGTTCTGCTATGGTATAAAATGTTGCATACTGTGTCTTCAGATGTGTTGCTCCTCTTTGGTCCGGACCAAATAATGATGTAAAAAAAAAAAATCAACACAGGTCATTTATTTTCAAAAAGGTTGATTAGAAGTTTTAAAAAATGATTAAGGCAGCAGTTAAATATGTCGGCTTTAACAATGGATTCGACAAACAGACGACAGACTTTGAGCATTTGAGATGACTCATTCATTCAAAGACTGCATTTGTTCATAAACTGACAAGTGGTTTCCCAGTTAAGGTTAAATAGAATATTTTTGTTCTATAATACTTGATAAAACAACGACATGTTTACCTTCTCCACTCAGTGCAGTGTCTCTTTGCCTGTATGCAGAGTTGACTTCTATACAACGGTCGCCTCCCTCCCACAAACATCATAAATCCTCCAAATGTAAACTGCAAAGTTCATAAAACCAAATAGCCACGCGTCTCATTCAGACCCCGCGTTTCCATGGTTACCGCCCGCCCCCCTCCCCCTCCTCCTCCCTCGGCTGCCCGCTCACTCCTTCACCCTATATGGACATAACGCCTGCGGACAGGACCGCCCACACGCGCGGGCCGAGCACTCTGATTGGACGGCCACCGTGTCAATCATCGGGGGGGGGCGGAGTAAGGCCGCCGGACTCGAGGTGCTCGAGCTGTCAACAGTAAAAGGGGTACCCGCGACAGTTATTTCGGCTTGTTAATCCACACGGGGTAAGGCCACATTTTTACAATAATACGATGAGGTTGGTACGAGTCTGCTACATGTACGCGCTGTTTTTACGATACCGTTAGTCGGTCTAAACAGGAAACGGGAATCTGTTTAGGTTGTGTCGCTACACGTTCATACATTCTATCAACCGAGATTAAAAAAACTACTAACACATTAGCCTACGGAATATTTGTGTTTAGTTGTTAGGTGTCGGTATTTGATGTGGTTGTTGTTGTGTGCAGCCTGTGAATAATTCTGGTTTATAAAGCGAACTGCTGCTGCAGCAGCGGCTAGCTGCCTGCCTGTCACCTTTAGAGGATAACCTTTAACCTTTTGCTGGCCTCCACGCTCCTGAGCTCAGACTCACACTGCTGTCACCAAGAGAGGCCACACACACACTGTAAGCTGTCCTCCTTTTTGAGCGTGCGTTGTATTTTAACTTATGCATGTTCTTTATGTTCATTTATTTCTGCACGTACGTGTGTGTTTGTGTGTGTGTCCAGGTTTCTGCTGCCGGAGCTTCGGATGTCCAAGTACAAATTGTTCCTGCTCAGGCATGGCGAGGGCGCCTGGAACAAGGAGAACCGCTTCTGCAGCTGGGTGGACCAGAAGCTGAGCGAGGACGGCGTGAAGGAGGCGCAGGACTGTGGCCGGCTCCTGAAGGAGCAGGGCTACAGGTTCGACAAGGTGTTCACCTCCATCCTCAGCCGCTCCATCCAGACGGCATGGCTGGTGCTGGAGGCCATGGGCCAGGAGTGGGTCCCCGTCGTCAAGTCCTGGAGACTCAACGAGCGCCACTACGGTTCCCTGATCGGCCTGAACCGGGCCGAGATGGCTTCGGTGCACGGAGAGGAGAAGGTGAAGTTGTGGAGAAGGAGCTACGACATGGCGCCGCCTCCTATTGAGGAGTCGCACCCGTACTTCCTGGAAATCTACAGCGACCGCAGGTACACCACCTGCGACGTGGCACAGAAGGATCTTCCCCGAGCGGAGAGCCTGAAGGAGGTGTTGGACAGACTGCAGCCATACTGGGACAGCACCGTGGTGCCGGAGATCAGGAACGGCCGGACTGTGCTCATAGCGGCTCACGGCAACAGCTGCCGGGCTCTGCTGAAACATCTGGAAGGTATGTGACCACGCCATTATAAACAGTGTTCGCTCAGCTTTTGTCTTTGAGGGGAGAATGCATTGAGTTGGAGTCAGCGCCCACAGTCCGGCCGGAGGTTTTTACAAGCTGCTGTTTCTACTCATCAGAGTCAGTGAATATTTCAGCTCCTGAAATGGAAGGCTGACCCTGCACAAAAAGGCCAGCGAGTTTAGATTACATTGGGCCGTGGGTATTAAATCCACGCTGACCTTTCTTTACACTCCTAAACTCAGGGCCCCCAATGTGACAGAGGCCACTCGTGACCAAACTCATGTTGACCGTTCAATTATCATTTACAACACAGCATCACTGTAGCGCGGGAACGGCGCTGTATTCATCTAACTGGCTGGCGGCTTTAAAGTTGTCTTTATTTTAATATTACGGCCCTTTTTTCCACAGGCATATCAGACCAGGACATCGCCAGTGTCACTTTACCGACAGGGATACCTGTGCTGCTGGAGCTGGATGAAAATCTCAGGCCCGTGAAGCCGCGGCAGCTCTTAGGAGACCAGGCAAAGATTCAGGCGGCCATTAAAAAGGTGGAGGACCAGGGCAAAGCCAGACCATCATCTTAAATGCACGACATTGGCTGCAAGAGCTCATCTAGCGCTGTCCCCGACTCTTCTTAGACTTTTTGAAAATACTCAAAAAAAGCTCATTCTACAAGATTAGACAATAAATAACAATATAATTCATTGATTTGAAGAAACAGATGTAAGTCCAATCACAAGTGGACAGCAGTAAGGACAGGATGTGGATGTGAAGACTACGTTAGACTACATTCAGAGATGGTCTGGGATACATGGACGCATTCGATTTCACAAAAAAAAACAAAAAAATGTTTTACACTTCTCAGTGCCCCTAACACGAACACAACCCACATATTAGGTAAGATTCAAAGATTTCAAAAGTGTTTGTTGTGTGAACTGACTAAGTTGGAGCTGTCCACTTGTGATCGGATCCCCTGAGATAGATAGTTAATACTAGGTCTGAACAAGGCCTTACATTAAAGTTACTGTACGTGACCTGAACTGGAGACAGGATGTAGGTGTGACAGGTCAGACTGGTTCTACTGGGGCTCCCAGAGATGTACTGTGAATGTCTCAGCACTGTGTGTTATGTGTAAGCACTGAAGTTTACGTTTTTAGCTAATTGTCCCAATGTGTATGGGCCTAAAGTTCTTATTTATTTATTTTCTCATTCCCTTTTATTTTAAACCTGTGTCTTCAGTATTAACCTTTTACGTTTTTTTTTTTATTATTATTATTTTTTTTATCAGATATTCTGGTGGTTTAATTGAGTTATTAAAGCAGGCTGTTAAGATTATGGACATTTACAACGAGATAGTTCATTTCAACAATGTGGTTATTTAGAGCCACATAAATGGTATATATAAATATGCAAAGCACTGAAATGATCTACTGTGCTATGTGAGATACTCATACTCGTATCATCTCATTTCTTAAAATCATTTACTGTCCATTGTTGTTTTTATAAATATCCCTATTTTGTAAATAGTGCCCTTGATTTGATTTGCTTTTTAAATTCTAAATGATTACTATGCATATTAGGTATTTAATGTTACGCGTATTCTGTTGCCAGTGAAAATGTTACAAACCCCTCATGAGTCTGCACATTACTTATTGTAACAGCATTATCGTGTCATATCATGTCACTACTGTGTGGCACACGCTACTTGATTGTTTGTTGTGTCTCTTGTGTTGTGTGTCATTTGTGTCTCCTGTTTTCCCAGTTTGGTTGTTGTGAGCCACTGTTAATTTGTACACTGGTCTGTTAGGTCAACAGGGGAATAAGCATAAATAAAGAAAAAGCATTTGTTGATACTAAAGCATAACAAATAATGATATATTTATAGTTTCATGTTGGATGATTGAACGTCTTCCCTGCTGTCAAAAACCCTACCACGGGATAGATATCTTGATGGAATAAAGGGAATACAAATATACCATAAGTATTGTTATTTATTTCTCTGTCATGGTCAGGCCTCAGGGCTTCAATTTGTCAGATTCTTCATCATCTGGCGACAACAAAGTGTCTCAAATGTCCAGATGATCGAAAGTCAGCTGTAAATCTAGTGATGGTGCAACAGGGACACAGTTACAAAACAAACAACAATGCTGTTTTGGAAAGAACCGATATGTACGCAATTTGGATTCTGGTTTCCCTGAGCCCACTGGAGACAATAAACCACCGGGCCTGTTTGGCTACCACAGACGGGTCCGGAGGAGTGGCTCCCCATTTGACAACCATTTCTGTAATTTGGCCAAACCAGCGGGGCTGAGCCGGGGAGAGAAACCCTCTAATTGGACGAAAATGCTTTTAAATAGACGTGATGATCCGACCGAGTCTGGTTCCCATCTATGTGCCACCAATAAAGCTGTGTTAAGACTGTGGATGTTTCACTGCACGGATTGAATGCATCATCCAGGCATATGTTTGGGATTTTACATTTCTCCCCATATATAGCATACATTCACACCTGAGTGGTAATAATAAATAATAAATGATAATAATAAAAATATTTATTATTATTATTATTATTATTATTTAAGATGAACTCTTTCATTGTGCAATAATTTGGTTTATTCTTTCATATAAGATAATTATATCTCAGTCAATTGCTCTCAGATATAATTAATGGTGTTTAAACCAGGTGAATAATTGGACACACACATTACTCTATGTGGACATCACTCGGGTCGGAGCAGGCGGGGCTGTCCACGCTTATAAAGTGCTGCTCGCTCTCCCTCTCCTGATTCCAAGCAGGAAGAGTCAGTTTGAGCTGCAGGCCTGGTAAGTTGTTTTTTTTATGATGCTATCTTCATACAACTAAAGAGAAATGTCATGTTTTTTAGGGAGACTTGAGACTGTATGCGGGTGAATTTGAGATTCAAACTAAGCAGAATGTGACTGGCACTGGTAGCTCGTCAATAAAAAATGGTTTCATGTCATGACAGCGAATGTGTATGGCTTATAAAACTTTCAACAGCTGGAGTCTATAAGGAACAGCTAAACTCTATGTTAAAAAAATATATATATACCTATATACGTACTTGTTGCACTTCATCGGGATCAACCGTGTAGATACCACACTCATTGAAAAAAAAAAAAACATTTTACCAGATTCAGGCTTGATACGGCTGTCTCAGACCTTTACTTTCAGAAAGTTGCAAAATGATAAAATCAAAATATGTAAAATTAAAAATACCATGCCTCCATTCAAGTGTACACGTGTTTGCACTAAACTGGACAAAACGGCATGACTTGTGAAAGAATATATCATTATACTGATAACCAATAAGCAGTCATTTCCCTACTGTAAATGCTGTACATTTTACACTAATATTCTTCTGCATGAGTGAAATGGGATTTTCAATATAGTTTAACTGTGTCTATGACATACTTTTTAATCCCTATGTTATTCACAACCTACAATTTAACTGATCGATTTAACGCAAAAAAAACGAATACATCAGATCACCTCAGATCATTTCTGCAGGCTCTGTATACAAGTCTTTCCATGGACCTGCATATCTGTAACAGGGTATGGCTAACCTGTCCTTCACAAGTCATGAAGCAGTAGTTGCGAGGCGAGACATGCTCCTTGTGGATTTTGAAAAGCAGCGCTTTCAAAATCTCTCCCTTTCCCTTTTATTCCACAAGGCTTGCTATTTGCATCCGCTCTGTCCAACGCAGGCGTGAACACTATCATTTGACTTGTTTCTGTTACCGATACACTGAGCAGACTGGCTGTGGAAGAAAAAAAAACGTTTGCTGCTGTGAACAGGCCAAGTCGGTCTCTCTATGCCTTAGATGGTATTGAAGATAAAAGGGCCACAATCGCATTTGGGCTGGAGTGTGCGAGTTTACGACCGCGGGCTCACAGAGCATCCTCGGCATCGTTTTTTTTGCATCGTCAGAGCGAAAACAGCTGTGTGCTTACGCGAGGGGGAAAAAAAATTAAAAACCCATGTTTGTGCACACTTGTGCATGTTTTATTCCACAAGGCTTGCTATTTGCATCCGCTCTGTCAAACGCAGGCGTGAACACTATCATTTGACTTGTTTCTGTTACCGATACACTGAGCAGACTGGCTGTGGAAAAAAAAAAAAAAAAAGCTGCTGTGAACAGGCCAAGTCGGTCTCTCTATGCCTTAGATGGTATTGAAGATAAAAGGGCCACAATCGCATTTGGGCTGGAGTGTGCGAGTTTACGACCGCGGGCTCACAGAGCATCCTCTGCATCGTTTTTTTGCATCGTCAGAGCGAAAACAGCTGTGTGCTTACGCGAGGGGGAAAAAAAATTAAAAACCCATGTTTGTGCACACTTGTGCATGAAGTGAGAGTTATTTATAAAAGATTTGGCTCAAATGCGCTCCCTAAATCTGCGGCCTGCATGCGTACAGTAAACACGGCACAAACAACCCAGAGAAGAAGAGTTGGGATACATGGATATTTAACGACATGTTTATCCGAGGAAGAATTAGGTTCTTCACGAAGAGAAAAAAGGCTGCATCACACTTGTTTGAAGTAAACCCAAAATGGCTGCGTGGTACCTGTGAGAGAGAGATACCAGGGTACGGGTACCAGCTGTGAACATGAGGTGAAATAAAAAGTAAGCTGGAATCAAATTCAACGCCTAATCCGCAGGGCATAAGGCTGCTGTTGCATTTGGTCTGAGCACATAGGGGTCCCTCGCCACTAAAACCTGCGTGGTTTTTTTTAACAAAGGGCGAGGCTGTGGCGGGACGGGTGGGATGCTTGAAACGGGGAGAGGAAATGGTTTTTCCACGTGGACAAATTACAGTAGCGACAGTGGGGACCGGTCCTGGCGGGGACGTGAACGGAGTCGCTCATCACTCATCAGCCCTGCCATCAGATGCTCTTGCAGTAGAATGACATTCGGCTACAACAGAGCAGAACAGTTTAGAGTCATTCATTTATTTGGCCAAACGTCCACCCGTTCCTGCACCGCAGCAGGTTTTTTTTTTTTTTTTTTTTTTTTTCCGCCCTCCAGCATGTACGGAAAGTTGATTTGTGGCAAAGAAGTTATTCTTGGAAAGCCACTTGGTGTAGCGGCAGGTATTTCCTAGGGTAAACCGTGCTCTCCGTCCGTGGCCTTCCACCTTGCCAAGCTGGGACACCACCACTAACACTGGCCCGTGTACTTCCTTAAAAGGAGGCTCATCTCAGCCGATGGGCCGCGAGACAGGGCTGCATTTATTTCCACCGGGTCCCCCCCCGGTCAAAGATGAAACTCCAACTCCAGCTTTGAGTTGCGGATTCCTTTAACATCTGCTGTCACCAGTCATAACTTTATTCGAGTTCCATTCACCACAGAGACCCGCTTATGTTTTTTTTAATCACAGACAGAATAAAGTCATTCAAAATCACTTCCCACCCAACCGCTGTTTACAGTTCCTCCGTCAGCTGAGGATGGACACCATGTGTCCCTGTTCTTATTTAAACAAACAAAAAAAAAGAGCCTGAGAGTTTCCTTCTCTCTACGGGGACGACAAACGGTCCCCAAACCACCACTTGACCACCCGATGGTTATCGGCCGCAGGACAACACGCCCTCCTCTCCGACCAAACAAACATTTTGAACGCGCTGCAGGAAAGGTCAACGCCACAGTGTGTTGTGGCTGGTAGACTGAAAGGAATTTGAATGCCGTTTGGGGACCCTTTTTTTTCCCCCGTACGTGACCATGTTTGGTCATGTGGAGTGAGCAGGCCGCGGCTTCTTGATTGATTGCAAAACGCCTCTCTGGCATCTGTTTATCTCCGAGTGTGTTGAAGCACTTTCTTTATCTTTAAATAAAACCCCCTTGTCTGATTTCGGGAGGTGGACATACCTGAATTACAATAAGAGCAAGCATGGCGTCTCCTTTGATTCCCTCGGGCTTTTACTTGAAACAAATACGACACCATCAAATTCATATTGGACAGAAAATGCCTTCTAATAGTGATTACAGATTTGAAAATGGAGGACCACCATGAACAATCCTGGAAGTCATAAATAAAATAAATAACATTTTATTTCAGCGAAAATGCCGCTTTCAGGAGGCCAACAAAGCTTGAGGAGATGGTGAGAGAATTTATGGTCGCCGTGAGCCTTAATCTAGTGGTTCCCTGTGGTCACACTCTGCCAATGGCACAAAAGGATTGTGGGCAAATTGTTTGCTGGACAAATACATTCCGTATTTCGCATTCCAAACACACAAAGTGAGCGACTGTGTTTTTTGGTTCCTGTGGTCAAATGTCTGAGCGCTCCAAGGCTGTGGATTACACAAAAGGCCACCGATCTGGATGGCGGCTGGGCAAAAAGGCAAAATGCTCATTTGTTATGGTCTGGCTTCCTCTTTTTTTTTTGTCACACGCCCACAACTTGCAGATGATTGATTGGAGAGACAGAGTTGCGCAGACATAAATATCCCGCTGCCTGCATGTCTTTCCTGAACCTTTCCCAAATGAGGATGGGAGGTCCGCTGCGACTCGCCAAACCAAATGCAAATCACTCATTGGAATAATAATTTTTCTTTTTCTGCCTTTTTTTTTGTCACGCCACTACAGGGACGCCGTGTCCGAGAGCCAGTAATTACAAAGGCAGACTTATAGCGCATGGCATGTGCACAACACTGGGATAAATAGCAAACACAAAGGAGGACCACGCAATTAGTGTTATTACAGGGCTATAAGAGGGAGCCTATTAACGTTTCTATGGCATACCATAACATTCATGCCTTATAAGACATAACATTCAGGAGACCACTTGAGGAATACTCAGATTTAGACCTTGGCTTTAAAAAAAACAAACAAAAAAAAAAACATTCAAATGTGAGTTTTACTGGGACTGAAGGGCTTTTGGAGGGAAGCACTAGCCTTGGCGCTGACAAAAGCAAACGCTCTTTATTCAGAAATATGTCCATTAATCACACTGAGGAGTTCACCGTTAGCTAAATCGGAATGAGAACGGCAAAAGCTCTGGTGATATTTCACGTGTGTGATAAATATGGTGTCAGGGGTCAGGTGGTGATTTAAAAGCATAAAGGAGGAGCAGAGTGGCTTTCGGAACGCTTTCGTGGCTCTAGCCAAAGTTCCAAAATATGCTTGGCCTATCTACTACTACCGCCCACCCCCATTATTATTTAAGTTGGAGAAATGCTAATTTGTGTTTTTTTTTTTCAGGCAGCCGAACGCTGCAAGTATTCGTTGGCAAACAACAGCAGGCTGCAAGGCAAAATATATCATGGTGATGTTTAGAGGTGTTGGCAGCTGTGTTTTTTTTTGTTTTTTTTTTTTATAAAAGGCAGAGCCAGGCTGCCTGGGCCGATTTCCTCCTGGATCTGGCTCATGCGAGAGTCACAAGAGTTGAGTGATGCTTGAGTCTGTTACAGCCAGGAAGTGAAAAATCTTTCTCAAAATGGGAAACAACTCCTTCGAAAGCCAGAAAGTTGAGAGAGGGGAATCGTGGTAGGTTTTATTTCAAGTGCCCTACTAGCGCAATCTTGTGCTCAATAAAGGTGTGTAACTCGATGCCGTCGTTGTAGACGGTTAACATTTACAGTCACACGGAAACATTCGCCTCACGTGGCTGAGACTCTAGTACGACGCTGTGTGGGACAGGGTTTCGAAAGTGGTTGCGACATTGATATACTATATATATATATAAATATTGCAGGTGAGCCACGTCGATGTATGGAGCGAAAAACGCACACAGCGGTGCGTGCTATAAACACAGTGAAGGGTTCCTGTGGGCTGTCATCATCTGCATTCCCAGAACTCTTTGTGGTGCTGCAGTAGCAGATGCATGGTTTTCACAAGAGACAGGCCAGAGGTCCGATTCTTGTGGGGTTTTTTTTTTTTACTTGGACACTAAAGGGTGCTGCATCTGTTGGCAGCTTTTCTAAGAGCCTCAAATAGAGCAGTTCAGTGGCAGCTGATTTTTGCCGGAAAATGTTCCATGTCATTAAAAAAAAAAAAAAAAGGCATCACGGTCCACGCAAAACAGGAACCAATTACTTCGCGGGTCTTCGAGAACAGGAAAAGCGGCGTGCCGGACAAAAGGCAGAAAGAAAAATAAAGAAAGAAATAAAAATGCTCCAACCCACAAAAAAACATTGGAAGGAGAGCTATAAAGCATGACAGGACAGAAACGCCCAACAAGTGGCAACGAGAGACACAGAGATGTTATACACTGGGAGGTCATGAGAGAGAACGAGACCCAGGTGTGACTAAAAACCACAGGTGAAACTAACGAGGGCGGGAAAGGCGATCACACAGGAGGGAAATGACGCAGGCTGACAGGAAGTAAAACCAAACGCAGAAACACAGGGGGAGTAGCTACAAAATAAAGCAGGAAGTAGGAAAAGACAATAGTCCCAACAACTATGAAGGGCACGGGGCAAAAAGTGCAAGACGTTAATAAACCTCCTCATTTTGTAGCCAAAGGAAAAAATATACCGCAAATATATCCCACATGGGATTAAGTGTACATTTTTAAATTCTACTTTATTAAATAGGTACATCATTTGTCAGAGTGAATGTTGCAGTAAAGTTTGAACCCCTCTGTGGACTGAAAACTGAAAAAAAACTGCAATCTGATTCATGCTTGGTAAAATGAAGAGTAGCATTTAGTAATGACAAGTGGCACACATGGTTTAGCTAATGAAATAATGAGTTTGGCTTGCAGAGCTGCAAAAAAAAAAGAGCCCATCAGACATCAGAAGGAAACAGGGCTAAGACGAACTAGCAGCAATAATTTAAGGGCGTATGGAAGCAATGATCAGGGAGGAGGACGAGGAAGAGGAGGAGGAGGAGGAGGAGGAGGAGGAGGAGGAAGAGGAGGAGGGAGGCTGAGAGAGAACAGGAGGGGAGCACAGAGGCAGGCTTTGCCTTTTCTGGTAGTTAAAAGCCACAGAGAGAACAAGCAGAAGTTGTGTGTGCCGCAGGAGGACGGAGATAGAAACCAGACGGCAGACGTCGATGTAGGAAGAGCAGGGGGGACTTAAACTTCAGCTACTGTACAGGTACCGTAAACAAAATGTAGTTTTTTTTTTTCCCCTCGCATGCGTGCCATGAAGCTGTCCTCGGTGGTCCCCCCCCCCCCCCCCCCCCCCCCCCCCCCCCCCCCCCCCCCCACCCCCCCCNCCCCCCGTCCTCTGACGTGTCTCAAATTATGAGATGAGATCTTATTATTATTATTATTATTATTTCAATTAGGGGGTTGGTTTTTCTGAGTAAATGATATGCAAAAGGTGTGTCATGACCAAGGAGGGAGAAATTAGAGAGCCATGCTCTTTGGGTGTAGAATCCTGAAAAATGGAAAATATTGATACGATGGACTGACTTTTTCCAAAAACATCACGTGATGCCGCCTGTGTCTTTCAGTGAGACGGTGAGGAAGAATCTTTTTTCGGGCATCATGGACGATGACTTTGACCGCCGCATGGAGCTGAGGAGGCAGAGGAGAGAGCAGATGCGCCTCGATAGCGAGAAGTAAGTGAACGCGTAAACAGGCATGTCGATGAATACACTGACGCGTAGTGTTACGCCCGATGACGCGGAGAGATAGTTTTGGGAACGCGCTCAGACCTTGGGGTCTAAGACGCCCCATCCTCTCCAATCACGTTTTATCGGTGACTCACCGTCCGACTGGCCTTCACACAACAAAGCTGGCACACTTCAGCTCATCCTCACGGACAACCGGGGGCTGTCGCCAGTTATTACACAGCAGCTGTGTGGAGTGGTGTGGTGCGGCCTATTTGAGCCAGTAGGGTCTCCGTGGGTTCTGACTGCATAATTGTTGTCAAAACGAAGACTTATCGTTGAGGAAGAAAGAAATTGAGACACGGCCAAATTTTGTTTTGTTTTTTAATTGGGACGTGTGAAAAATATGAAATCAACCATTTCACCGGCCGGGGATGCAGCAACAGCTTCTCATGCATAATTTCCTCTCAGTTCGGGGGTCAGCTGATGTTAGATGTCCTTCCAGAGCACCGTTATTCCTTGCTGCCATGCCAGCCCAGCCCCTCCCTTTGCATGCCACTCCAGATTCTCAGCTCCTCTCCTCGGCCCGAGGAAATGCTGCAGACGCTGGAATGTTTTCGCTGCCCTTTTTAAGTTCACAACACATCGCTCATCCGACGCTTTTAGGCCTCGGCCCGTCTGAGTGGAGTTCTGAACCGCTTTTATCTCGCCGTGTTCCCAAGGAGCCCTTTGCGGCGTTTCCTTCCATTTATTTGGTTTCGCATCCCTCGGGTTGCTCATCTGGAAATTCAAGAGTAAAACTCTTACAGCGGGCTCACAGGAGGCCCCCTTTAGCTTGGGGTCTCATTGAATGACTTCCTCAAAGGTGACTTGAGGCCTACCGTGCTATTAAGTAGAACCGTAGCCTGGAGACTCGTCGGATTTCCGCCCCACTTGGGTCTGTGTCCTGGTTTGCAGACACAGAGAGGATTCTTGCGGTTCTCCTCCACCTCTCCTCTTCCTCTCTCGGAACATCTGTGAATCATTGTGCGGCGGACTTAAGATGAGCAGAGGGAAGTAATAGCCTCGCTCTATCAATGGGCCGTTTCAAGCTCCCTCCCGGCCTCGAGAAGCCTGGTAATGCCTGGAAAGATACGGCCTGGCACGGAGACCCTCGTCTGACTGTGGATGCACTGACCGGTTGGACGTAGGTCGGCGGCAGGACGTGAGCGAGATGCGAAGGAGGGACGGGACAGGCGGGCCAATTTTGGCATTGCCTCGCGGCCCTTTTTTAAAATATTATGTCATGTTTGCCTGTTTGTTTTTTTTTCAGCCCCTCGCGTAGTCTGTTCTCCCGTCCAGTCCCATGCAGCTTCCAGTCTCGATTAGATCTCATGACGTCAGAGTGAAATCGTATTGGTTTATATCATTAAATCACAACCTGCGGGTCGAGGTGCCTCAAAGGTTCTGAGAAAAAAAAAATGTAAAGGGTTCACAGATGCTTCTGTCACGCAAGATAACGCGTAACAGTTTTGCCGTTTGCCGTATGAGGCATCATTTTAATCTCTTCCGGCCTCCGACAAGACTTTAATTGAAATGGGTGGTGAAAGGAAAGGCTCGTCAACATCATGCGTTTTCCAGCCAAAAGTGAATTTATCAGTTTTTTTTCTTTTCCTTAATTTCCTCTCCTGTTGGCCAAAAAGTCATATTTTATACAATACATGATTTTGTCATCATCCTTGTTCCTTTTATTGCGTTTCACATCCCTTGGGTGGCTCATCGGATATGTAACAATAACATTTTGACAGCAGTTTAAAGTAAAGCCTATTTATAGCTCCCGAGGGAGCTGCAGATACAGGAATTACCCCCAAAAGAAATCCACATGTGCCACAACAGAAGGAGGCTGGAAATGACACAGTAGAAAACAAAAAGGGTCCCATACAATATGTGGTCCGTATTATGGATAATCTCCGTGTGTTGTGTGTTGGCATTGAGTGTCCTTAGGGGGTCAAGATGGGAGGTTGGGATTTAACGTGCGTGCGCTTGTGTGGTGATGGTTCAGGCCGGGTTTCACCAACGACGATGACGAGGAGGAAGCGCGGGAGCAAAGGAGACGCGCGAGGGAGGAGAGAAAGAAGATGAAGGACCAGGAGGATTCGGGTACCACTGACGTAATCGAAACTAACAGGTACGATGGGGGCGCGGAGACGAGAACCATGACTCGGTGCCATTATGCCCAAACGTCTGGTTAAGGAGGGAGACACGTTCATGTCTTCACAGTGTCCCAGAGACGGAGTCCCCCACCACCACCTCCGCCACCGACGATGCTGGGGGTGCAGATGATGACCAGGTTCTGCTGGAACGCCTGGCCAAGAGGGAGGAGCGCAGGCTGCAGAGAATGAAGGAGGCTATGGAGCGGCAGAAGGAGCTCGACCCGACCGCCAGCGCGGCGAATGGCACGGAGGAGGAGGAGGAGGAGGAGTCGTCCATCAGCAGCAGCAGAGAACAGCAGGAGGACGAGGAGGAGGAGGGGGAGGAGAAGAAGGAGGAGGAGGAGGTGGCGGATGCTGATACCACCTCCGCGAGGAACGATGAAGAAGATGAGCAGGGAGAGGTAAAGGCAAGTTAGGAGTTTTTAATAAACAAGAATATTTTGTCAATATTTGGAGTTTCTTTTTCTCTTGACAGGAAACTGTTGAGGAGTCGAGGCCATCGACCACAAAAAATGAGGTTCGTTCCCTTAAACTAGTATCCTCTATTTAAATATAGAAAGTGAGGGAGACTAATTGAATATGACTGCTATCATAGGAGGAGCCTGAGGCGGCGGCAGAAGTGGAGAGCGATCTAGGCACTGATGCGGAGGCTGGTACCGATGCTGACAAGGAGGAAGAAGAAGAAAGGAAGAAAAAAGAAGAGGAAGAAAGACAGCAAAAAGAATTGGATGAAAAGCTGAGGATAGAAGAGGAGGAGGGGCTAAAACAGGAAATGGAGGAGAAGCTGAAGAGAGAGGAAGAAGAAAGGCAACTCAAGGAGGAGGAGGAAAGGAAGAAAAGGGAAGAGGAGGAACAGGAGCAAAAACAAGTGGAAGAGAGGCTGAGGAAGGAGGAAGAGGAGAAACAGAAAAAAGAGACGGAGGAAATGGCCAAAAAAGCAGAGGAGGAAAAGCAGAAAAGGGAGATGGAAGAGAGGCAGAGGAAAGAGGAGGAGGAAAAACATCAACAGGAAACAGAGGAGCGGCTGAAAAAAGAGGAAGAGGAAAAGCAAAAAAGGGAGATGGAGGAAAAGAAGAAGAAAGAAGAGGCAGAGAAACAGAGGAAAGAACTGGAAGAGAAGAAGAAAAAGGAGGAGGAAGAGGAGCAGCAGAAGAAGAAGAAAGAGCTGGAGGACAAGAAAAAGAAAGACGTGGAGGAGAGACGGAAAAAGGAGATGGAGGACAAGAAGAAGGAAGAGGAGGAGAAGAGGAAAAAGGAGGCGGAAGAGAAAAAGAGAAGAGAAGAAGAGGACAAACGCAAAAAGAGAGAGATGGAAGAGAAGAAGAAGAAAGAGGAGGTACGGGGGGGGGGGATTCACCAAAAGCTAAAAACCCCCAAAGCCATAAAACTGCATTTATCCATGCTAATCGTGTCCCTTTTTCTTTTCCGTCGCTGAAAGGAGGAAAAGCCGAAAAGATTCGGCCTCAAGGAAAAGGTAAAGTCAAAGTGGAGCGTGCGAATCCAGTTTCTGAAGAGGCTCAGTGCGACGTCCTCACGTCTACGTTCATTTCCTGTCTTTTTCTAAGAATGAAGCGGCCACACAGAATGGATCCTTCATCGAGAATAAACTCAAGAAAACAGACAAGACGCAGAGGTAACGCGCGCGCACGCACGCACCCACGCACGCACGCGGAAAATGCTGGACAGATGACAGGATGTGGTCCTTGTTGGGCCTCTGGAATGAGTATTCAGTTGTTTGTAGTCATTTTGCGGTGATTTGTTGTCTTTTCCTGCCCCCCCCCCCTTTGTTTCCCCTCACTTTGAGACAAGAACTATTGAAGCGCTTTACTTGAAACCGAGGCCCCGGGGGCTCACCCTAACCGCCTGTGCGTGTGCGCAGGGACAGCGCTGCCCCCGCCAAGGCGGAGGACGCCGCCGAGCGGCAGGAGGCCGAGCGCAAGCTGCAGGAGCTGAAGCGCCGGAGGAACGACGCCGAGAGCGAGGAGATCGAGAAGATGAAGCAGAAGCAGCAGGACGCCGAGGCCGAGCTGGAGGGCCTGAAGAGGAAGCGGGAGGAGAGGAGGAAGATCCTGGAGGAGGAGGAGAGGCAGAAGAAACAGGAGCTGGAGGACAAGAAGGCCAAGGAGCAGGTGAGGGAGCGTCCAATCAGGACTCAGCACGCCGGTCAAATATGCCGCCTTTTTTTTTTTAACGCTCTTTCCAGGTGGGAAGAAAAATTCTGTCTTTCCCAAGGGAAAAAAAAAAGCCTCACGGTAAATTGGGTCTTTGGGGGACAGGAGGAGAGGAAGAGGATGAAGGAGGATATCGAGAAGAGGAGGGCAGAGGCCGCGGAGAAGAAGAAGCTGAAGGAGGAGGACACCGCCAAGCACCCCGCCTTCACCATCAGCCCCAAAGGATCCTCCAAGGTGAGAGGTCACCAGAGGCCATCGCCGCGACGGGCGCCGCGCTGTGCTCCGTTATGATTTATTTTCCCACTCGTCCGTTTCGGGAAATATAATAAGATAAAGAATGGAGCGAGCCACATTGCTCTGGGCAAAAGCTCTTCCCGTGTTTTTGTTAGTTTTTTTTTTTTTTCACATCACGAGCATCACCGATCTCCTTATATGCACATCCAGCCCGAGCGCGGCTTGAGTACGAAAGGCCCCCTAAATAACCGTCGGCGCAGGTTTAGCACACCACAGCACACAGCGCCACAACGTCGTTCCCCAGCAACCGAGTAAGCGCAACCTAGCAACTGCTCACGTGGTTTTAAATGTGGATCTTTTTTTATATGTTTTTTTCTCCAGTTGTGAGAGAAGCGCCGCCGCCCCTAGTTTCCTCCGTAACAGGTCCAATGCGATTTGACGCCAAATGGGATCATTGAATTTGATTGAAAATACATATTTGGTGTTTATTTATCGTCATATATCGATACCTAACCGGACCCCCGAAAAAAAAGCTCTTGGAGATTGCACGCGGGTCATTCCGACTCACTGGAAGTAGCATTTTGTTTGGAGGCAGGATTTTCTTGGAGTGGCCTGTCGCGCCAAACTCCAGCAGAGGCAGCAGCCAGCCCGGGACGGAGCGGCCTGTCCCTGTCCGAGGTCGCCCCGGAGACGGGAGCGAAGCCGGGGGGGGGGGCGGCTCGACTTTGTGCGCGCGTGCCAGTGACGGAGTGCTTTGCGTTTTTTTTTAACGCCTCGCTTTGTTCCACGCAGATCGGGGAGAAGGCCGAGTTCCTGAGCAAATTGGCTCAGAAAAGGTGAGAGACGTAAATAAAATAAATAAATAAATAAAAGCGTCAAAAAATCAATCAACCGGACGCCGGCAGGTGCCAGACGTTTAACGCCTGAATGTGTTGTTCATCCGCGCAGCACTGCAGCCAGGGCGTCGCACACCCCCATCGTCTCCAAGATAGGCAACAGGATGGAACAGTACACTTCGGCAATCAAGGTCAGACTTCCCATGATTCATAGTGCTCAGAAGCACTCGACTAAACGTGCCGTTACTCTCCCAAAGTCCAAATCCTCTGTCTCTCCAGGGAAACAAAGAAGCCAGATCTCCCAAGTCGCCCATGGCCGACATTCCCACGGGAGGCACGCGCAGCATCAAGAGCATGTGGGAGAAGGGCAACGTGGGCGGCTCCTCTGAGAGTCCCGCCCCCGTCAACAGGGTGAGGGGTCGAGAGGTCGCCGGAGGTGTGGGGGGGGGGGGGGGGGGGTTTGAGGG
>JAFBJU010000764.1:115724-153613 GCA_016785305.1 Colistium nudipinnis
TCAAAAAATCAATCAACCGGACGCCGGCAGGTGCCAGACGTTTAACGCCTGAATGCGTTGTTCATCCGCGCAGCACTGCAGCCAGGGCGTCGCACACCCCCATCGTCTCCAAGATAGGCAACAGGATGGAACAGTACACTTCGGCCATCAAGGTCAGACTTCCCATGATTCATAGTGCTCAGAAGCACTCCCGTCCTCGACTTCAGTAAACGTGCCGTTACTCTCCCAAAGTCCAAATCCTCTGTCTCTCCAGGGAAACAAAGAAGCCAGATCTCCCAAGTCGCCCATGGCCGACATTCCCACGGGAGGCACGCGCAGCATCAAGAGCATGTGGGAGAAGGGCAATGTGGGCGGCTCCTCTGAGAGTCCCGCCCCCGTCAACAGGGTGAGGGGTCGAGAGGTCGCCGGAGGTGTGGGGGGGGGGGGGGGGCAGGTTTGACGGACACATGAGCTTCTGTCTCTGGGGGGGGGGGGGGGGGGGGGGGGGGGGGGGGGCAGGTTTGACGGACACATGAGCTTCTGTCTCTCTTTTTTTTTCTCTCCCAGGACGTGGCCGCCATCAAAGAAGGCGTCGCCGGGCGCGTCAACAGTTGGAAGGCCAAGCCCGCCGAGCCGCAGAAGACGACGCCATCACCCGAACCTGCACCCGCCGCCGCCGCCGCCGCAGCAGCAGCATCGCCGGCAGCGGCAGCCAAGCCAGCAGTAAGGCCTGCTGATGCTTGTCCTCATTATCACCCCCCTGTGATTCGCACACCAGTGTCACACAGTCATCCCTGATATCCCGCGCACGCTCTCGACGTTCTCATTTGCATAGCGGCAGGCCGGCCCCCTTTCGCTGGCTGGGGCCTTCGCCGGTCCCAGCCCCGAGAGGAGGACGGCCTTCGCTGTCTGGAACGGAGTGACACCCCATGGACAGTTGGCTGCACGGCATCTGCTAACAAAGCAGCACACACACACACACTAACAAATACACACACACACATATATACAAAACCCCGGAAAGACGCGGATGTCCCACTAAAAACATAAACCTGAGGGGATTTTTATTTTACTCGGCATTGTTGCCGTCCAGTACAGCCCAACCACAAAGCACCAAGTCAGGAGGCCAAATATAACCGTACACCTTGCACAGTTCTGTCTGTCCGCGCCTATACATTCTTTACATACCTTCTATAGACACATTGGCCTCCGTAGGTATTTCGAAATAAATATAAATGATATCACGGCCTCTGCAGCCCATGACCAAAAGTTTGCACATTTTTCCGTGACTTCGTCTGTGCCAAATACACAATATATTTTTTTCTCGTTGTGCTCAAAGTCTCCTTCATGCCAAGAAGGTCAGATCACCCTCCCGCTGTGAACAGCCCACTGAACAACAACAACAACAACAACAACAACAAAAAACGAAGAATTTAGTTGATTATTTGCCACGATCTGGCTCCACTGAAACACACCGGGTTATTCGTACTCGCTGGTGTCCTCTATTTAAAGCGGGACACACCAGCTGCTAATCCCAGCGGGTCGTTTTGGAGACACCGCGCCGCGTCCATAAGGAGAAGCATTGCTGGACGAAGTGTGACATTGTTCTAACGGGGGTGTTTTTTTACGAGCCCGGATATCTATAGTGTCAAACGTCTTGGCCGGAGGAGCGCTCGGTCACGCGTAACCTTGCCTCTTACTTTTTGCTTCAACACTTCCCCCTGATGGGTAAAAGCTGTACAGCAATCTCCTCCTCCTCCTCCTCCTCCTCCTCCGTCACTGTAACTGTGTTAATCTGCGTTAATCTGTGTTGATGTTTTATTCTCCACCGCCTTTTGTTCCCCCGCTGCCAAAACTCTCCTGTCCTCAGCTTTCCTCGCTCAAACTTTTCCCGCTGTTCCTTGCACACGCTTCCGGCTGATACAAGGTACCGCTCTGCATCCTACTGGGTCAATCATCGGAAGCTGAATTGATTTGATGTTAATATCATGATAGCGTAAGACTTTTGAAGTTTTAAGTTTCAAAGTGCTACGTTTTTGAAGGCAATTTAATTCAGTTTAAATCCAACGTACAGTACTTATATGTTTTCCGTCTGATGCCACTTTATATTCCATTTTTTGCCCATTTGGGTTCAGAGGGGAGATTTTGAGTTTTTTTTTCTCTTGATATTTGTTTACCAGGATGTGAAACCAGCTGAGGTTGGGAACAAGCGCGGCATGTGGGAAACCAAGAAGAGCCCTGCGCCTGCCAAGGTAACACACACACACACACATGCACACACACACACAGAGCGCACGTTCACCCAGGCACGATGTGGGATCTTGTGATGTTTGCACTGTTTTTTTAACTTCTTTGCCCAACACAAAAATTCTGGTTGGGTTTTTTATTTATTTTTTATTTCTCACTTCACTCAATTTCAAAACGTAAACATCATTCAATCCAATCTGTGTACATCCCATCCCACCACCCCACTCGGCCTCGCCGAAACATAACTGTGGGTTGTAATGAGGTGCATACACACAACGCCGACATTTATGAAACATTGTGTCCATGATATGCAATCCTGTGGTTTTATACTAATCCACTGAATAACAGGTTGCAGGAATTGTACCAAATGAATTGCAAAATTTGGGATGTATTTCGATTTTTTGGCTTGATGTCGGCTTGAGCTGAAGTGGAAATACTGAGTTGGATGTGACGAAAAAGTCGGATTTTTGCCTGGTGTACTTGTGGGTGTGGAACATGGAATTTTTTTCCAACCCGAATGGGATTTATACGTAGATACCAGATATTTTGGCTGCACTTGGTGCACAGCTTCTGAAGCCAAGATACTCGCTGCATTACAGGGAGGGTATTACGGTCGAGTGCATGTTGTTGTGTTTGAATTGCGATGTGTTTCTTTTTTAGAGTGTGGAAAAAATGCTCTGATATCAAATTCAACTCAGTGTTTTTCCTCTCTATACTTTGTAAATAGCACATTTGATATCTGTGGCATTATATTATCGGTCCATTAAATCACACCATTACACTCCCGGCCATATCTCTTTGCCCATAGACTTAATTCAAAGTAGAAAATACTATTTGGATAAGATTTCCATGATTCATCAGGAAACTCGAAATATGAGGTTTACAAATAATTTCAAATCCATCTTTCTCCCACCTCTCCTTATTTACAGGTGCCAGTTGGGGGAAAGAGCAAATTTGTCACAAATGGTAAGTACCTTACTTGAGGACAATCAATTACACTTTATGCTATAAACTTTTTCATCATTCATACGTGGGCATCTGACTATATATTTGGATGCCAGGCCTTGAGTTTTTCTTGCAGAATTACTTGGGTTAGAACCCAAAACCCTCCCCATCACTGTTTTTACGAATGCATCCTGGGGGAAGTTTGAGTTTAGAAGCAAGAGGTCTCTGTCCTTCAAATATTTTTTTCTGGGGGGCAGACCAAGATTTATGGCCCTATGTTTGCTCATGACAACTACCCGCCCCCCCATCTTCCTCTGTGCCAGTGGAGGCTGCTTCACTGTAAATCAAATCTGCTGCAGGAGATTTTTGGCCAGCCGCTGTGGTCTATATTTAAAAACCTCTGACCCTGACCTTGTTTCCCAGTATAAAGAACCTTCCGCGCTCCTGAGATGGCTGTCGTGTCTTTGCGGCGCTCCGTTCACCCAGTGCCACCTGGGCTGCCCAGTGTCGGACATACCAGAGTGCAGCTGCTTGATTTTCACATTACAACCGAGGGCCGCGAAGGATTACTGACCATTTAAGTGGCAAATTGGGCTCGATCACCGGGCTTATTCACTCAGTGGTGGAGATAAAGAGCTGCCGTGTATGCCCCCCCAAGCCCCCATCCTGCGAGAATGGATTCATTAATGTTGCATTCGAACCATTCTTTTTAAATCATTAAATTCGATAAAGTTGTTGCTGGTTGGTGCTTATTTTTATTTTATGTTCAAAAGTCGCATTTCCCCGTCCGCATCGAGCCTGCGGTGCTGAAACCAGAACGTGGAACAATAGTGGAAAAGCGTCCGAGGGATGTGCGAGCTGGGACTCTAAATAGCGAAGCCTCCTTGCTCCTTCATCCGAAATAGAACCTGAGCAATGAAGTAAAGGGCAAATGACAAAGTTACAGCTTTCAATCGCACATACACGGAGGGTCCTGACTTTAACGACACAGTGAGTGTGAGTAACGGGAGGACTGGGCTAGACGTTGAGACATTGTATATGCAGGGATATAACACAGGGGCGGGGTACATCGAAGCCTTTCAAAACGACCTTTGCCCTCGGTTCCGTTCCGCTCCGTGTGGCTCTTGCCTTTTAAAGGCTTGTCCACTAGCACACTCCAGGTGTGCTGATTTCTGAGCCTCGTTTGCTGAGCCACTTCAGGTGCGTCCACACACGCACCTGGGACGGCTCGGTCGCCTCCCCCCATGCGGCCTCCTGCCAGGGGATGTAACATCTTTTCAAGTGTCGGTAAAAGTGTTGTGCGAGCAAAGCCAATGAGCCAATGAGAGATGCACTGACCCATGTGATGTGTCTCTATCTTTCTATTAGCAGGTGTAAGACCCTAACCATGGACATCCTTTGGGCGAAATGAAACCTCCCCTGACCAAAACCCAACGCTCTGTGCGTCCACTTCCCTTCAACACGCCCGAATGTGGGGCGAGAAAGTTTCGAAGAACACAAGAGCGATTCCAGCATCGAAGTTTTTACGGCTTCATTTGATTTTTTTTCAATCGTAATTTTTGCACTGTCGACAAAAAAAAACGCATTTCAATCAAATGAACATAAGTATTTTATTGCCTTACACACTCACTGCTTTTTGGGATGATAGTCGCAGTCACAGTCTCCAAAGAAAGCCTGTCGATCTTTGATCGGATGAAGTAGCTGGAACCAGATTGGAATGAGCTAGTCTTTTCTTTCAATTCATAAAAAGTACGTCTGATAAATAAAACTATAGTCAATGGCCTTTTAATCAAGCTAATAGCATGTTGTGCCCAGGACTGCAGCCAGACAAACACAGTAACGCAGTAAACAGTATCAAAAAATCACAATTTAATGTTCATGAGAAAAAAAATGAGAAAATCAATTAAATTGTGTGCATGAGAGCATCCACTACAACAACAAACCGGTGACCAAAAGCATTTCTATTTAACAAGCGAGTAACAGCCTGACCTCTTGCTTATATATGGTCAGTTTACAACTACCTTTGCGGTTTATTTTTGCATGTCCGCCGTGACAAAGCCTTACAAGCCAATGGCAGCCTGTTGCGGTACTTTTAAAATAGCTTTATAATGTAGCCTGGTGTTTTGTTTTGTTTTTTTTGTTTTTTTTAAGTCAGCGGCGCACGTGAGTTCAAGGCTGATCAAAAATGTATCGTGAGTCTCCCAGTATTGTTGTGATATATTGCTTGGTTTGAATGTTTGAAGTTTATGCCTGCTTCAGCAATAAAAAAAATAAGTAAAGAAAAAACGTTTGTCGTTGTTGTTTGGGAGAAATGTACCATTTGAATCCCACTAAGCCACTTTAGTCTAATTATTGTTGTAAGCGTTGAAACCTGAGCTGGATATATGCCATTTTTCCAGGGCTTTAATGTACCTGCGGAATCTGTGTGTGTCGGTGCGCGTGTCTGCATGCGAGCGCGCGCGTGTGTGTGTGTGTGTGTGTGTGTGTGCGTGCGTGTGACACAGCCGTCTAACAATAGACTGACCGGCCATAGGGTGCTACAATCACATGAGTAATAAGGGTTGGACTACGTATCCTTGATGCTCAACCTGTTGGTGAAGCTCAAGGAGCTGAAGTCCGTCTCCGAGCTCCTTCTGGGTCACAGGTAAGGACACTCTCATGTCAATACTTTGAATTAAAGAAATTAAATGTATTTATTAAAAAAATAAATAAAAAAAGGAAGTGAACTTATCCTTAAGTCAGGGATGACTTTTTATCATAATTTTATCATTTATTATTTATACTGTCTTCTTTCAATAGCAAAACTGTTTGAATCAAATGTGTCTGGATAACAATTCTTTTATTTTATATATATTATTATATTATACCCTTGTACTGCATTACAGCTGTGATTACAGGTTTAGTTGATCACGTTTAAAACCCTGCAGCCGCACCATCTGGGACTACGACAATAATAAAAAAAAAAATTTTTACAGTTTGTGACAATGTGTTTTATTCCTAAACATATTGAGCTGCAATATTTTTAAATGCACGGCTCTGATTTGCTAGAATTGAGCATTTTCCAATCACGAAATGTCATCTGCTGCCACAGTAAAAGATAATAATAATACTTCTTCGACTATGAGCTCAGATACTTGGGTCACCACCGTCGCTCATTATAAACTGCGACTGTGAACTTGCGCCATATCGGACCCTGTTGTGTTTATGATCAGAAATGTTTGCGGGTCTCAAAATAGACTAATAGGGATTTCATTTTGCAGAGCTCCTCAATACCAAGATGTCTGACACGGAGGAAGTCGTAGATGAGGAGGTTCAGTATGTAGACATTTTTTGTTTGTCCATCAATATATATATATACAGTATATATATATTTTTTGTCGAATGTATTTATTCATTTCGTTTTATTAAAACAATTGAATAAAGAACCATCATTCTCTTTTATCAATGCTGCTGTTCTGTGACTACTGAAGGGATGAAGAAGGTAAGAATGTTACATTTGCATTCTTGTTTTTTTCTCTCAATTCATTTCCTTACATATTACATATTACTGATTTTTCTTGTCCGTGATCATCATTGCAAGAAGAGGCAACAGGTGAGACACTTCAAAACACTTGCTTTTTTCCTTTGTAAATGTTTTTTATTTTTTTTACATTTTGTACATTTTCTGCTCATCGATTTTTTTTTTTTTCCATCACCGCTTCTGTTTTCTTTTTCTCGTCCCAGATGAGTCAAAGCCCAAACCTAAGTAAGAATCCAAGTTCTTCTGCAGACAGTCAACGAAAACACCACATTAGGCACATTATACAATAATAAACTATCCACCTCTGCAGGTTTATGACAAATATCAGCGTCCCAAAGATCCCTGATGGAGACAAAGTGGATTTCGATGTGAGTTGATGAGATCTTGAATCGAAGACCTCCACTTTGCAGACGACAGAGCGATTTCTAACAGTGCCTGCTCCTGGTTTGATGGCAGGACATCCACAGGAAGCGTCAGGAGAAGGACCTGTCTGAGCTGCAGTCTCTGATCGAGGCCCACTTCATCCAGAGGAAGAAAGAAGAAGAGGAGCTCATCGCCCTCGTGAACAGAATCGTGAGTGTGTCCGTCATAGAGGACTCCAGCCGTTTTGTTTTTTTTGTCAAAATCCCCGCGCCAGCAGGACCGTGTCTTATTTGTATTTTCCAGGAGAAGCGTCGCGCAGAGAGAGCAGAGCAGCAGAGGGTCAGGGCAGAGAGGGAGAAGGAGAGGCAGGCCAGACTTTTGGTACGATCCGAGCGGACGACACACCTCACAAACGTCACACTAGGGGCGACCAAAGCCATAACGCGTCGAATGTTTCACCTGTGTCGACACGCAGGAAGAGAAGGAACGCAGGGAGATGGATGACCAGCGTAAGAAGATGGACGAGGGGGCCAAGAAGAAGAAGGCGCTCTCAAACATGACTCAGCAGTTCAGTGCTGGACAAAAGGTCATTCAACTTTGCATGGTGGAAGCACAAACACACGCTGAAGTCACAAATCACAACACAAGTAAAGACATGATCACAAATAACCATGATCCATAGAATTGTGGCCTTCAGGCGGACTTATGTGTGATTTTTTTTGTTATACGTGGAAACAGACTGACAACAGGAGGGGAGCCAAGAAGCAAACCGAGAGGGAGAAGAAGAAGAAGATCCTGGCTGACCGCAAGAAGGCCCTCAACGTGGATCATCTGAACGAGGACAAACTCAAGTAAGACCTGATCTGAAGGGGCTCGAAAAATCTCAAACAAAGCCGGTTGAGGATTGACACGGAGATGAAAA
Organism: Colistium nudipinnis; assembly: GCA_016785305.1. Classification (NCBI taxonomy): domain Eukaryota; kingdom Metazoa; phylum Chordata; class Actinopteri; order Pleuronectiformes; family Rhombosoleidae; genus Colistium; species Colistium nudipinnis. The sequence goes on from JAFBJU010000764.1 coordinate 123,701, forward strand.
TATAAACGGGGTGGAGTTCAAACTGAAGTTTACTTGAAAGATATAAAAAGGCAAACGGAAGAGTAAACCATCAGAACGCGGCCAAAAACAAAAAAAAACAAAGCTGCAGAGGCCAGGGGGGAGAAACAGGCTGGCTGAGTGCCAGCAGCTTTTATATTGTAGCAGACCAGGTGAGGTGAATCTATCTGATGACCAAACTCCTCCCACCAATTAAAGAGCCAATCAGAGAGGCACGTCACACTGGGGGGGAAATAAAATGCATTTTTTTTCTTTGCACAGGGGCCTCTCCTAATGTCGCTGCTGCTGTGGTTTTTTTGTGATCAGGGAGAAGGCCAACGAGCTGTGGCAGTGGCTGATGGGGCTGGAGGCCGAGAAGTTTGACCTCAGTGAGAAACTCAAAAGACAGAAATACGACGTAAGTCACTCTGAGCGCACTGAGCTGACATAATGTAGTCTGCGGTAAACGCTCTTGCAAGGCCCAAGGCACAGTTACCGTACATGTTGAGTTTATTGTTATTATATTCATATTATTTGAATGTTAGCAGCCTCTGCTGGACATGCCGGGGGTCATATCTGTATCTTACTAGGGTTTACATGTTCTTCCAGATTAACCAGCTTCTTGCCCGAGTTCAGGACCACCAGAGGTAAGTACACAAACCCACGTGTACGTCGGTTACCGTGGCAACGCATCCTCTCGTCTTAATCCATCTCTTTCTTCTGGGTTTGCTTGGAGAATAATAAAACCATCTGATCTGTCATAATGTCAAGGGAAGCCTCGAATCTAAACTCATAAGCACTTCAAACATCAACAAAATTGTATATTTTATTTTACATCATTTTCATTTATCTTCACGTTTTTTTTTTTTACATTAGCACTCCGTACACCTTGGTCATTCATTTGCTGCCTACTTGCTCTGAACTCCCTGTCTGCCGTCTGTGCCGTTTCAGTGCCAAGGGTCGCGGAAAGGGCAAGATGGGCGGGCGGCTGAGGTAAAGCACCGATAGGACGAGGACACGGCAGAGTGAGACACCAGCGATCGGCCAAGGTGTCATTAGTGTGTGTGTATTCCTTATTCTGTTGTGTTGGATTCAATGTCAATTCTCATGATGAAAAGAAAAACAATAAATACGTCATTACACCCACTGCAAAAACATACAGACTGTCCGTTTATGTGAAGAGAAACGGGTTCACACCAAAAGTTGACAAATCCAGAATAATTTAGCATTCAACATCTGTAGGAAGTAGCGACGCCTCTGCAATTTTATGGACTAAATAGACGTAAACACGGGCACAAATGAGGGTCTAAAACAGCATCGCTCCAAGTGTACATTAAAAATAATACTGTTATTCGCGAGAAACAGGTGAATGTGTAAAACCAATAGGTCATTTTACAGGCTGAATATTTCAACTAAGTGCATTTCTTGGGGATAAATGACGGCGGGCACATTTTTTTGTCGTCATTTGTTTTTGTCATTTCTATCTTTATTTAAATCTATGTTAAGAGCAGGCATTCCTCGGCGAGGCTCCACAGAGTGGTGATGCAAAACATATTTTCTTGATATTTATTGTTCTAATCACATAAGAAAAATATAAAAACTCTCGAACAGGAGCATGTGATGCCGACGGTGATATGTGTTGCCCGTGGTCAAGGTCCTTGCTGTACATTAAAACTATGTTTAGGTATACACACATCCACACCAGTGCACTTTCAGGTTGTTTCTCGTCTGTGGGCCGGAGAGTTGGGAAGTCAGAGCTGAGTTCTGGGAGGTCGGGTGGTCCGCGTGATGAGGAGACCCCGCTGAAGAGAAGGTCGTCTTCACCACATGTGGGTTTCTCTGACCTCAGCTATGACCTGGCTGGCTCTCTGCAAAGCCTGCCCCCGGAATGGAGGAAAAAGGAGAAAAGCGAAAAGACAAAATTCAACCATTTTTGAAATGACAATAATAAACATTTGATTGAACATGGTTCCCAGTCTAAGACACTGATTCTGGATTTTGCTGCTGCCCCAAATGACGCAACACTTGACAAACGGCTCACCTTCAGCATGTCGGCAGCCTCGTTGCGTCTCTGTGCCATGTCCTCGGACTCCGTCAGCAGGTCGTCCAGCAGGACCGTCTTGTACAACTGACCCACCAGCTCACTCTGCAGGCAGTCCTTCACGTGGTTCACCAGGAAGTGCATCACTGCCTTCGGTACACTGGGGCCGAGGGGGGAGACGGGAGAGCACACATAAGAAAGGCACCAAATACAACAACAACAACAACAACAACAACAACAAAAAAAGGGAGCCTCAGAGGGAGGGAAAAAATCTAAAACACGAGTGGGGGGATAATTGAATGTGTACCTGTCCTGGATGTTCTTCCGTACGATAAGAAAGTAGGACTTGATGAGTCTCTCGATGACCTCGCAGTCCCTCTGCTCTCGAGCCGACAACTTCCTGGATACTGGAACAGGCTGGGAAAGACCGCATCGACCAATAAAGTAAGTGAGAAACCTGGGACACGACCCGATCTTGTATAAATAAACATGATTAAATATTAATAATAGTGGGTTTCAGCAGTTTTGAACGCACTCTGATTTCATTGCTATCCAGCACTTAGTTCTTCAGTAAGATCTACTGAAGCCGTTCACATTCTGCCAACGTGAGTACGTTACCCACCACATCGAGGAGGTTGACAGCGTGGCCCTTATGTGGGCTTGCAGGGAACGGATTCATGGCCCTGTCCCCAGCCATGCCTTCCTCTCCCTTCCTCAACATGCCCCTCCAGTTCCCCGTCCCGCTGTCGATCTGATCGCCGACGTTAACGCTCTGAGGGCCTCCGGCCGCAGCCTGCAGGGAGGACACGGAGACGCAGGGGGAAAATGCGAGGGGAGGAACAGGATGTAAGGAAAATGGATTCAATCAGCAAGTTTGGAGATCTGCGCAAAGACACGGGCAACGAATGGATGAATGAATTTCCTTCTTTGACGTCCCGTCCAAAGACTTTTGCTAAGGGTTAGTATAAAACTGAACAAGCAGGGGGATTGATGAGAGTCACTGTGCACCAAATTCCATAACCCGGGCTTAGGATCAGGTCATATGAGAATAGACGTCACGGTTTCTCAAGCAGATATTTTGCCAAACTGATGTGATAGAGTCCTGAATGTTATTTAAATTGACCAGATTCATCTTGAAAACGGATTTTCATCGATTTCTTCAATCAATGTTTTTCAAAATAAAATATAAATATATATAGTTTTTTTTTTCCATTTTGTCCATTTCACAAAGCCCTACAAAAACCAAGGTATGTTTCTTACAGTTAAAAATAAAACACTGCATGCCACTCGAGGCAGGGGACGCCACATTTCTTTCCACAGAGCAAACAGCATGCGGGAGAAAATGGGTTAAAGTGTACAATACGGAGTGCAGATCAAAGATCAGATCAGTGCAGTTAAAAACGGCCCCTCAAATCCCCAACCCCATTTCCAGGACACTAAAGACCCAACGTCCTTGCTACAGGATGGGAAAATGTTGCGAAACGAAGATGGCAGTAAGGGTTTCGAGGTGGGCAGGCAGTGAGTGAACAGGACACACCTGGGGGGCCTGACCCTCGGGGGCAGAGGGCTCAGTGAGGGAGGATGACTGCACACCCAGGCCTTTGAGGGACTAAACGTAGAAATGAGTGAAGAACGGAGTGGGCAGAGCTACAGGTGAAGATGTCACTGGACTAAATGCGCCACGTTGCTAGAAATGTCTGCGACGGGCTGCCAAGGGGACGGACTTTACCTTGTCTCTGGGGACGGCAGAGGGCAGGTCTCTCATTCTGTTGCGCCTCTGCTCCTGTAAACAAATGGAGTTTTTTTTTTTCCCCCAAACTGCATTCGATAAATAAACGACATAAAGTCAGCTCGCAGGAATTTGACCATGTCGGAGGGAGTGGAATCGAAAATCCCTACCTCTATGTTATTGTTCATGAGGCCGCAGGCATCTGCAAAGTCAGGATGTTTGGTGTTGATATAGGCCAGCTCAATGGCAACAAGGTTATGAACCTGAAATGAAAAGCACCGATTAAAAGGACAAAAACGGGTCACCCGTCAAATGCTCTGCTGTCTCCACGGCGGACACGTCCTGACCATTTCATTGGTGACTGGGAGTCTCTTCCGCAGCAATGAGGTGACCACTTCCACTATGGCGTCGTGGAGCTTTGGGAACCGAAGCAACTCCTGCAGAGATGAAACAGTCGTTGCCATTTTCATCAGACCGCAAAGTTTTTGTTACGGACGGTGCGACATACGTTTTTGGGTGCATTCTTATGCAAGCTCACCTGCGTGCTGTAGTTGCTGCAGTGTTGGATGATCCTCTGCATCTCCTCGTGGACCAGCTCCACGCAGCGCAGGCTGGGCTCCTCCAGACGCTTGACCTGCCGCTTCACCAGCAGCTCAAAGGAAACCTCCGGCACAAACAGAGCCGGCCTGGGGCCCTGTGGAGTAGCAGGAAACGATGAGTCCACCAAAAGGTGCCGACTGAACACGATAATTAAGAGTAAGAGAGGCAGAAAAGAAAAAAGAAAAAAGAAATAAACCCACTGTGGCATTTCTGATTGCTGTGAGCACGTCGATGGTTGTCAGGCCACCCAGAGGGTCCACGCCCTCCAGCGTGCGACCAAACGTCTCGTGAAATATGTAGCAGATTCTTGCTCCACCACATCTGGGAAAAAAAGAGAGGAAACCGCACTCAACATACGAGCAGAATGTGATCAGTCTTCAGGGTTCAGGGTTGTGTCACTCACAGTTCGGTCGTCTCGATGTACTTGGCCGTGCCCTCGATGGTGTGACAGTACTCCGCGGCGAACTTGGTGATGAGCTGCAGCAGCATGGAGCTTTTGTCGTCGACAGGGTCACCATAACTGTTTAATAAAGACTGGTACTGCGCGGCCAGCACGTTGATCCTCGTCTTCAGCTCGGGGAGGCAGTCTCTGATGTGGTGCATCAGTAACCTATGACATTGGGAAACAAGAAATATTCAACAGGATAACGAACAGGTGACTGTATTGAAGGTTATTGTTATTATATTATATTGTATTCGAGTATTAAGAAGGAAATATATGTATTGAGTGGTTATTCAATTAAAATCGAATGAATACTTAAATCACAAATACCTGTTCAACGTTCTGGCCAGATATTTGGTTCCATTTCTATTAGTGAGGGAGGGGTACTTCTTTTGTAGGAAGGCGTACTCATCACGGTTTGCATCTGCCACAGCCTTCTTTTGATTGATATCTAACTGACTCCTACCAAAGACAAAAGGGCAAAAATGACTCCTGTACCCCAGACTTTCCACCGTTTTTTGGGGTTTCTATAAAAAAAAAAAAAAAAAAAAAAAAAAAGCGCCTGTTTACTACTCCAATGATGCCGAGTTTGACAGGAATGACTCTAAAAAAAGCGTTACCTGTTTACTACTCCAATGATGCCGAGTTTGACAGGAATGACTCTGCCCATCAGTATGTCCAAAGCATCTGTCCCGGCATCCATCAGATCCAGCTTGGTCACCACTGCAAGTGTCCTCCGACCTAAAGGCACAGACATGACAAAAACAAATGCTGTGATAAGGAGCGTAAAGAGCCACGACTAAATTGAATGACAAGAATAACCCAACAGCAAAGAAAGAAAAAAAACTAAGAGAACATTTACCGTCAGGGTCAACGTCCCGGGCCACTTTCAGGGCCTCGGAGGTTGCCATGTCTGTGTTGGCAGCAGTCACGGCCAGGATGATGGAGTTGGGATTTGAGATGTACTTGATGATCAGTTCTTTGATCTGGAGCTCGATGTCTTTGGGCTGGTCTCCGACAGGCACCTAACCGGGGCAAATGAATACAACTTAATAAAAAAAAAAACTTCAAACCATTCATTTACCTAATTAAATGTGGGAGCATGAATACATTTTTATGGTCATACTGATTAAAGATGATGGAAAAACCAGTGGGGCAATGAGGTGTACAATTACCTATAAGGTATATGCATTCATTGATATTTTTATCACATTTGGCAGTGCTTAAAAACTGTACGCAACAATAATCATGATAAATGAATATAATACATAATAAGCCTGGTTCTGAAATAATTGCTAGTGCTACTGCTGCCAGAATAAACGTTGAAGATCATCATAAATTCAACTCAAGACCTTTCATTCCCTTTTAAAGCACTGGGTTGATAGAAAAATACATTTGTTTTTAAGACATTTAAAGACCTGCAGACATGTCGCATGAAGAAGGAAACGTATCTCACCTTTGTTAGGCCAGGAAGATCCACCAATGTGAGGTTCACAACATGTGGTGAGAAGACTTTCAGGTGAATGGGTTCATCACTAACACCCTGGGGGGGGGGGGGGGGGGGGGGGCAAATTCAAAATCCATCAGTTACTTCCGCCAACTGATGTAGGTTTAGTTAAAATCTTCAGTCACGAAAAACAAAGTTTGTCCTTGGATAAAATTTCCCCAAAACTCTTTATGTGCGTAATTTGCCTACCTTGTTATTGCCAGAAATTCTATCCGTTTCGGCTTCAATTTCTTGCCGGATCTCCTCAAAATCTGTGTAGATCTGAAAGCACAATGCAAGGTAAGTAAGTAAGGACTCCAACATGCTGACAACATCAGACTACACACATGGTGCAAATATTTTAACCATAACATTAGAGACTGGAAAAATGTACACGACGATAGGGTGAAAATTGTGAGATGTCCTGTTTTGTGTCATGAGACTCTTATGAGGGTTTTCTTTGTTTTCTTAGCTGCTGCGCACCATAACAGATCATATGCTGTTGAAACCACATCGCAAAATCACTGTGACAATAAATATCCGTGAATCAATAGAAGGTCAGATAAATCTGAATGTGGTAAAACATTCAGGATCTGAGAAAGTACTGTTTTCTGGTCCTACCTTGTTTTTGGTGTGTAGAAATTTGCCCCATTCCTCCCCATCGATGCCTGCAAAAAACAAAGTCAAGAACAGATGTTTGGGGTAATTATAGAACAGATTAGATCAGCGTTACTATTTTTCCCATCACACTGTTCAATGTCTCAAGAGGGGGATCATTTGTTGGCAGGGACGGGACGGAAAAACTCTTCAGTCACAAATCCACAGCTGAAGAGTTTACAAAACAGGGCAACAAGGGTTGTTCTTTTAACGCAACAGTAATGGAAGCAAATGATGGCCTCAGGCAGAAAAGGATGTGCATTTTAGGAAGCAGAGCCGGAGACCCTGTGACGTTATTTCGAGCACAAGGTATTTACCGTAATTACAATTGCGACAAACAACATCACAAGGAGGGAGTCTGTAAGTCATCACAGAGGAAGCTGCATTGGAGGACATTACAGGTGCTCTTCCCTTGGAGGAAGTTGTAAGCAAATTTCAATGGGAAATGCGTTTGTCTAATCTGACGGAGATGGAGGGGAGGGCATGAGCTGAGCAAAGAGAAGCCACATGGTTCGGCAGCTTTGGAGGTGCTGTGCAAATACGAGGATGGGGCAGGGTGTGCAAAAAAAGAGAGGTGGGATGTTATGTAATATACAAAACACGGTAAGAAGCAGAACAAGGAAAGGGAGACCTCTGTAAAGGCGTCCATTTTTCTTGGATTCTGTGGTTCAAGAGAGACGACAGGAGACAAAACGGGTTAGGCTGACGGTCTGCAGCTCCTGCATGGGACCCTGCTGCAATGCGGAGTCACTTTGAGCCCATTATCAGGAAAAAAAGCTTTTCTTTTCCCTCCTTTCATTCGTCTGCTCACAATGTTGTTATTCATCTGCATCTCTACATATCTATGTTTAAATGTATTCAAAACAACCCCATAAAGACAGAAGAAGCAGAGGTTATGGTTAAGGTTACCATTCTCTTCACTGGACTTCCTGCAGTCCTCTGGTTCGATGTGCACTAGCTGCAGGATGAGGGGTCGGCGTGTGACGATGCCGGTGCCGCGCGGCAGGAGGTCCCTTCCGACCAGGCTCTCTAAAACGGAACTCTTTCCACTGCTCTGTGGACAATAACAACGACATCATCATAAGTGAAACCAACAGTAGATAATGATCCGGGTGTGTGCGTGCCACTCACTGAGCAGAGAAACAGCCCTCAGGCTGACTCTGTTGGGCACTTGGAGGTGAATGAATCTAATAGCCAGATATCACGGGCAGCAATCTTCTCCAGGAGGTCAGGAGTCTAAATGTAGCTCCCTTCGAGGCAGTAATAATTTCAAATGGCCCGGGATCTATCACAGGCCATTGGCAGGGCTGAGCAACGCAAACCTCGTGCCTGCTTCAACAGCATTTATTTGCACACAAACCGTGGGTGTCGCTGGGCTAGTAACACCTAATGAGGTCTAGTGACCTGAAATACCTCACTTAACTTCCTCTTCATATATCTCGGTTGGCTTTATGTGTTTTCATTTACTTCTCTCTGTAGCTGTGAATCTCCTGTAGTTCAAGTGGACCTAGTTACATAAATAGTCATGACAGAAATATCACGTTCATAATCATTGGCATAGTCTCCATTTCACTTCTCCTTTACTGACAGTCCAGATCGGAACCTGTGTTGGGCCCTAGCAAGGTCAAACTCAACCAAATCAGGAATTTGGTCTCAGTGCAACACCCCCAGACACCTGCCAAACTGTCTGAGTCACTCACATCCTATTAGCGGACCAGCGACAGTACAGACAAAAGCCACCACTATAAACCTATTAGGCTTTAATGTTTACACAAAGTAGTGGGTGGCCTGTGTGTATTAGAGAGGAGAGGTGTTCATTCAAGTTTATGGTCATTAGTAGTTCATGGTCAGTCTAAAAATGTCAACATAATGGCACAGAAAGCACCTGATCTACGGAGCCTGCTTGCCTTGTTTGCGTCACAAATAGTTCGATCGCTCATCAATGTAACTGACGACAGGTTGAGTGATTAATGAACAGACTGTACCTAACATAATATACACTTAGCGCAACTGAGTCAGATATGTGTGGGACATATCCTTTCATGGTATGGCATGGTGGAGACAGGAGCCCAAACAATGAGCAAATCTGAGATCACGTTGAGCTAAAGCTAACTGTGTGACCTAATTTACAAGTTCACGTAGACGTGCGTAACGAGGAGACATGTGTGTTAATACCACGGAGAACAAAAGTGAAAGACAATACGTGACACAGGCATGAAGAGAGGCCATAACATTTGGTTGGCGCATGCTAACTGACTTTGTTGCTAGCCTCGGAGGAAAGTGACGTCTCTCACCTGAGTTCCCACAACAACTATCTGCGGCAGTTGGATTATATCTGCTCCGACCGTGTTGAAGACATCCTGCAGTTTGTTGATGACAGGTATGAGGGCCTCCATTGGGTCCGCTTATAATCTTGACCTGTCAAAAATACAACTTTCTCTACGGGGACAAACACGGTGGACACAAAGTCATTCAATGTCCCCCAGCTAACGCTACCGTCCGTGCGGGCTTGCTAACAACTGCGCACACCGGTCCTCGGAATTATGGGAGTTGTTGTTTGTCAGAGTCAGGCAGGAGAATTCAGCCTTTAGAATTGTGACGATTTGCGAACTACATTTCCTGCCACTGACGTCATATCACGTTGCTCCAATGACAATGAAGGAAACGTTTTTTTCCCTCTACGCAACAGTTACTAAGGAGATCACCAAAATATTTAGATGAGTGCATTATAGGTGAATTGTACAGGGTTCAAACGCTTTTAGAAAATAAACTCCTATTTAATTTTAAAAAACTGCTTTAGTTGAATGTGTCAAAACCCCGAGTGGCCTAATTAATGTGTTGTGTGTCTAACAAAACACACTGGATCTCTATAAGAAATGTTTTAACATGGAATATACTGGTTAATGGCTAATGAACCCAATATTCCATCTCTTACATAACAAAAGAAGGAAATAATCTAACTTTGTTTTTTACCTTTTTATTTATCTTAACCCTAACCCTCTAAAAACAACACACATACCGGTACATATCTTGGGAGTTAAAGTGCCATTAGATACTTTGCGACAACATCAATACAGGAAGCAAATACTGCATTGCACAATGTCAAAGGAGCATGTTGAGGAATGAGGTAAAACATAGGTTAAAACCGGAGTGTCTATTGAGTGTTTCACCAGTGAGTCACGTGCAGAACATCAATGCTTGTTTCTACATGTACTTTATATTATTTTTGTGCTCAGCTTTTCACTGCAGCATTCCTAGCACTTGATGTATATCCTAAAATACATACCTTTGACACTGCAAAATGCTAATTAATATTAAAATTGGTAACTGTTGTCAAAAACATATTTTAAATAAACGTCAAATCACCTGGCACATACTGTAGCTTACATTTCAAGTGGTAAATACGTATATTTCTAAGTGGTGAAGTAGTAAAAATGTAAATCCATACAAAATATTTCACATTCTTACCCACGTTCCAACAAATTGCAGTACAAATCAAAAACTTTACGTGACATATTCAGGGTGCCAGTTCTTTGTTGACATTGATCCCCATTTGACAACCATAAGCAAAAACTCTGCTGGGTGCTATTGTCTTTTCCTTTAGCTGTGTTGTGAGACTCTCAATAGCAAACCCATACAAAAGAAACTAAAAACTGTTCAAAAACAGTGGTAAGAGATAACCATTGGTAAAAGAACGAGAGTTTAGTCTGCCAGGACCGTTTTACTTTTCAAAACAGTTCAAAGAAATTAAATGTTTTATATCAAACTATCAAAGTGGAGCTTGATAAAGATACAGACAAAATACTTGGTGGAGAAGATACTTCAATGAGAAGTGAAAAACAACAACAATCATTTCCGGGTCCATGAGCGCACACAGGGAACAGCTATGAGAGCTTAACTTTGTAAACTGTCTAGTCAGTGCACCCCTGTCACCCTGTGCATGAATGATAGTTCAAATTTCACAATATTTGAACCAAGTGGCTTTCAGTTACATCATCAATACAGTAACAGTATTGCATCCCCTTAAGGCAATTTTAGGTCGTAAGTCGCAATAAATTGCATCTTAAGGTACAGTGCAGTCTGTATATGTAGTTACCATATTTCCTCTGCGTTGCGTCACTGTTCTACAGTGTTTTTTGGATTGGCCATGAAATCTGTTTTCGGTCTGTTTGGTTTGTCGGTCAAAGGTAAACATTCGTTCCATGTCTTCAAACCCGTCCTCAGAGACGCCTGCTCCAAAACCTTGTTGAGGGTGTCTCTTGTGTCTTGTGTTGTGGGACTCCTTGTGGGACCTGGAGTGTTCATCAAAGTGCCTTCTGTGATGGGCATGACTGTTCTGGCTGAATATGTCAAAGTCTTTGAATATGTCATCAAAGTTGAAGCTGAAAGGTTGATGGGCACCCTGTCTTTGTCGTCTTTGAGTTTCCCCAGGGAAGTATGCAGAGGTCTCACCAAACTGGTCATATTCTCTTCTTCTGGTTTCATCTGATAATGTTTCATAAGCTGCACAAGACAAATAATTTAAAACAGCAAGCATTACAAATAATATTCACATGTTTCAGAAAGCAATACAAATAAAGCGCAAAGATATAATCAACTGTACCTTCAGCAATTTCCCTAAATCTCACTTCAGCATCTGGACGCTTGTTCTTGTCAGGGTGATATTTCATTGCAAGCTTGTGGAAAGCCTTTTTTATCTGATGCTCTGTGGCATCTTTCGGCACTCCAAGAATATCAAAGTAGTCCTTCTGGGCAAGTATCAGCTCTGTTATCATGAGGATGCACACAGCAAATGTTACAGCAGACTGTGGAGCTGCCATGGCTCTGAAGTCACCTGGAATAAAGAGAGGAAAAGCTCAGGTTGTTAGAGATGAAATGTTTGTTACAGGCAAGATAAACAAGTTAAAGGGGATTGCAATGCACTTTTGGTAAGAGCTACCTTTACACCACATTGTTAATATTAGGCATTCAAGTAAAGTCCAGATTTAAGAAACCTCTGTTCCTATATTTCAAAGCAACAACGGTGACGTCACGGCGATGTCACCGTGATGTGGTCTCCAGAGAAAATAAAAAAGAATACACTATTTTCTATGTAAAATACATACTTTAAGAGAGAGAAAGAATGACATCCATGTGTATGTAATGACACCATCAAGGCTTTAGCTAACGGTGGCTAACACCTGCTGCTCATACATGCTCTTTCCCTTCAAACTCTCATCACCTACCTCTCGGGAGGTTCGACAGGAGAGAAGCTTATGTCGCTCACTCTTACGCCACCTGTTTAACATTTGTTAAACATGATGAACATGTCAGATATGAATATTATCCTGGCACAGTTCTTCGCATCAATATTAAGCATCGTTTCTTCTTCGACCCCTCTGTCGTTTCTGGGTGCAGTAGACCTAGCTCCAAAATGCGAGTCTGCCCCCTGTCTGTCTCCGCGGTCATTGCGCCCTACACAACTGACCGATAGTGACCCCGGTGTTTACCGCAGTACAGTCTCATCGCAGTTATTTAGGTACATCGAGTTAAATGTCTTCTAATACAGCATTAAATAAAATCAGACAAGTCCATTGGGATCATTAGTCTGTTCTATCCTTTCAAGGTACTTGTATTAATAATATCATTTACCAATACACTTTAAAAGAAAAAGAACACCAAAGAGAGGAAGACGTTTTACGTTTGAGAAGGTTCACATATATCTACGTGACTTCTGTTTAGCATTGTTATTTACAAGTATTCATATTGTTTAAACAAAAGAACTATATACCTATATAATATTTAAGAGTCCCGGGATCACCAGTTTTTAAACTTGATGTGTAATGCAAACCATTATTACCATTATATAAATTGCAATATTAATGGAATTAATTCTAATTTGGTTGATTATTGGCAATAATTAACAGGAATTGACAACGTTTTCCACACCTCCGGTTCAAGTTGATCCCTGCTAAAAACAACAGTGGGGAGAACGGCCTCAACCAATCAACGGGCTCCGTTCAGGGGCCAAGCGACATACAGCCAATCGCAGTGCACAAGGAACCTCACGTGTCCATTGTTTTTCTTTTGACTGACGTCCTCACGTCACTGTTGATGTGTCGAGCCAGGGCGAATGACACAGTTTATTGCAGTTTATTGTTGTGCTTTTATGTTGCTTTTAACCATCAATGGCGACACGGCGAGACGTTAAAGAGTTTCCGGGATCATGAAACGAAGTGACTAACGACGGGTATGATTTACTATGCTGCGTGTGGCCCGTGAATGCTAGCGAGTCCTATCTGAAGCTAACGGCTACGTGCCGATGTTTATGTTGGTCATTCTGATTTGAGGTTAGCTGTTTTGGTCTCTCAACAGTTTGTATTCGATACCAAAAAGGTTTTACATGTGAATAAAACTGCTAAAGGCTAGAAGCCAGCGATATTACCATTGTGATTATTATTATTTTTTAATTCATATTCATATAGCATTCGTGTGTCCTATTTATATTTCACGTCATTACTTTCTGCCTAAGTTTTGTTTTATTTCATTCTTTCATTAGTTCTTTAATTTTTTTTGCTGTCCATCACTAGGTTCATGAACAGGGAGAGCGCATTCCTCATATTTATCTTAATGGCACAAACTCGTCTGACCTGACAGGATGAGCCATAGGTGCACTCCAAATACCTGGGGCCACGTGAGGAGAGCATTTCTTCTGTGTCAAACACAAGCATCATCTCTTCCCTCGTCTGGTGCCTCTCACTGCAGGGTTCACGCGCAGCAGCGGGTCTGCTACAAGGCCGACTGTCTCTGCTGGAAGCGTGTCCGCCAGCCGGGCAGCGGAGGCCGCAAAAGATGGCTGCATAAAGCCGTCCAGGTGAGGCAGAGCCTCGGACTCCACACCAGCACGCTGTATCGGAACACATCGGCCTCCCGCTGGTCGGCCGGTCTGAGCCAACAGATGTCACGGATCAGGAGCACCCTGGACACAGTTTCCAAAGCTGTGAGCGGGACACATACAGAACTTCTCTCCAAACTCACCAGACTAAAACCTAAGTCTTTAGGGACGGCTCCGAGGAAGGCTGAGGTCAGCGCGGAGTCCACGCCAAAGGCCGAGGAAACTACCTCTGCTCCTGCCCCCACCAACGCTGCTGCTTCTCCTTCTACACCTTCTCCACCTCAACCTGTGATTTCTCTCAGTCATTCTCTTACTCCTTCTGCTGCTGTCTTCGACGCGGGGGCCACTACTCCCACTCCTTGTCTCACCTCTACGCAGACGACTGCGGCAGCCGCACTCCCGACCGCGAGTGACGGTAAGGAGAGAAAACGTAAGCGCGTCCTTCCTCCTGTCAAAGCCCATTCTTCCACTAAGGAGGCGGAACGTCAAGCTTCGTCGAGTCTCCCTGACAACAAGAACACTAGTTCCAAACAAACCGTCGCACTTTTCCATCCCAGCACCTTTTCCGTCAGCCTGGATGAGACTTACAACTACCTCGCCCATCACATCAACTCGTACTTTGGCAGCACTACAAAGACCCAGGAGAAGAAAGTGGACAATGCCGACTATTTCCCCGCTTCCTCTCAGGCGAAAAAAGACTCTGCCGCTGCTCCAGTTAGCCCTCCTGCCTCTAAGAAGGGTTTAGGGCACTACCTGTCCTACTCAGCTCCCACTGTGCAATCCTTTGTGGTGAGCTACATACACCCACTGGTCCCCAGGTTCCGGACAGGAGATCCCAAGGCTGCGACAGTCGAGGAGAAGAAGCTGGAGGTGGCAGCAGTGAAACAGGTTGAAGCGACAGAGCAGAATACAAAGGAGGACGAGAAGGCAAAGAAACTTCTGCTTCAGAGGGAAAAGGTGGGCCCGATAACAAGGCAATATTTCCCCCATGAATAATTCCACTTAGAATATGAGTGTGACAGTTAAAATATTCTGTTTCTGGTATACAGTTCCTTGTTCTTTGTTGTGCACCCGTACGGTTTGCGGGAAGAATGATGCCTTCATCAGGTAGTCGTGGTATATTACAGCCAGGCTATATGCCCATATGTAGTTCATTAGTTAATAATAAGTAAATTAATATTATTGATTCAATTTGTCCAGCTCAAATGGACTTAAACTTGGTTTTGTTTTGTCCTTTAAGAGACACAAAAGAAGTGAACGAGTGACATGGTTAAATGTAACATTGCACACAGCACTGTGAGTATTTGTGTTGTGTACATTTAAATGTTGTTTTTAGGATGATAAATCCTGCCGAAAATGACCCAGGACCCGTCCTGGTGCTTAGGAGTAAGATCGGACTGTGTGTTTCTTCTCTCCTAGATCATCGCTAGAGTGAGTGTGGACAATCGGACCCGGGCTCTGGTTCAGGCTCTGCACAGGGCGTCAGATGTGAGGGTGTACATCAACAGGGTGGAGGACCTCAGCTATCATCTCCTGGAGTTTCCAGAGACCCGTGGTGTCGCCGTCAAGGTGAGACATCTGAACAGGCTTTCGTTCTTTCTTACCCCTTCCAACCCCCATAAGGCTGGGACACTTTGTCAGAACAGAAAAGCGCCGTTTACTACATTTGGCACAAACTCGTTGTTTGCAGCTTATTTTTTTGAACACATATGTTCATCATCCTGTTATATTTGGACTTAATTGCCCAACAGCTGCAGCGGGTGAATAATGTAGATAATGATCTTCTGCTTATATTTGGTCGCTTTCCATGCCAAGCAAAATGTCAGTTTGGCAGCTGTGGCAACAAGTTGCAGGCTGCTCTGTGTTTATTGTCCGAGCCGTGCCACTGCACGCAGACTGCATACTGTTCCATTTTTACATCTCTCAGTCTCCTCTGGGAAGGCGTCTGGAACTCCTTCTGTATTCAACGATTGATACAAAATAAAAAACAAGGCCACATTTACGAGGGTGAGGGAGGATATTCCACGATGAATATCATTGAAAGTAAAATTTGGATAGCTTTGCATATGGATGCATCATTGCGGCGACTGATCTGACACAAATTTGTGTCTTCTCACATGTTAGTACCACTCACATTATTCGTCTGATCATACCTTTACATGCGGCAGTCACAACAAACTCTGTCACCCCCATTCTAATTGGATTAAATAATGACTTTTGAGTATGAGAGAGAATTCATATATTTATTTTTCGTAGTATCAAAATCGGACTTTTTTTTTTTTTACAGATATCTGTTTACTCATGGCGGCTACTAAATATGAATTTATTGCTTTTAGTATGTGTTTTTGGTTTCACCTCGTCATGGTGGATTGAAAGTGATTTCATTGGCAACTTACTGCTGCCTCGGTGTGTTTGTGCTCCTCAGGAGAAGGTTATCCCGTGCCTCCTGCGTCTGGAGCAGGCCACTGACCCGAGCCTGAGGGCGGCGGTCAGAGAAGCCCTCGCTCTGGTGGGCTACCATAAACCTGTTAAAGGCCGCGGCATCCGGATCCTCTCCATAGACGGAGGAGGTCTGAGGTACGGGTTCAGCTCTTGTCTCTTTTTTTTTTCATCCCAGTGAGAAGCTATTCACTGATAACAGCTCTATTCAAAGTGGAACTAAATAGCATCTGCTGCAGCCAAGGACGTGTCTCAATATGTTGGAAAGCGGTTAACTTTGCTTTTATCTGCATTTTCAAACGGTGTAAGTAAATATGTATTCAGGCATTGTTGAGAAACCCCGAGCTGCGAATGGATTGACAGAAAGGGATTTATGGAGCATTTGTCTTCGTTTTTCCAGCTGAAAATCAATCCGCTTTTGCTCTTTGAAGCCAGGCCGGCTGCTCCGGTGTGGTCTCATTATTTAGCGGCTCTCTTTGTACGCCTGCCTTTGTGCTTTCAGGGGGCTGCTGGCACTTCAGACTTTGCAGAAGCTGGAAGCCCTCACCGGGAGACCCATTTACAAACTCTTTGACTATGTTTGTGGTGTCAGCACAGGTAGGTTGTTCTTCTGCCCTAATTCTGTAGGCGTGTGCATGTGTGCAGATTATCAGTCAGTACACACTGACCCATATGTGGCTCTGCACTTCTTTTGACCCACATTTCCCCCACCTACCCACTCTAATGTCATTCCTGCTGTGACACAACCAGGCCAGATCATTCATAAAATGTCAGTAATTACTTTTCCACATTTGTTTCGACGCATTGCCAGCAGATAGTCATACCTTCGCTGCAGGGCACGTTTAACCACAAGGTGGTGCTGTGGACCTCTGTCCCAACCCGCTGCCTCTGTTCTGTTCTATATTTGACAGCAGATTGGAAAAAAACGGCCTTTTATTTCCTGAACACATTGCCCTTTAATCGCCACCGAAAGTTTTCTGTTTGTCCTCGGGTCCCGTTAGTTCTCCCGGTCTTAATCGTCGCCAGTTGGAGGGGCCTCACTTTAAGATTGAGCGAACGTTGTGGAGGCACAATGTAATTACCCGGCGAGATCACAGTGGGCACACGCATTCGAAAACCCATCTGGGTCACATCTGGGCATTTTGATCGGCCACATTTTTCAGGTAGACCCCGATTCGTGCCCCCCCCCCCCCATCACCGTTGTGCCTTGCTAAGCCCGTCAAGGATCCTTGACCATGGGCAGAGAGTAGTTGAGAAGTATTTGCCCACAGTGCTGTAATCATTTTAATCCTATGCTATGCCTATGAATGGCTCATCCCGGGATAATGTTACTCTTAACTGTTAATCTTTTAAGCATTGCATCCACGCCACACCTTTAACCGAACAATAGCCTGCACATGACCTCTTTCTCGGCTTGGATGACCAACATTCGAGGTTTTTCAGCCAAACGTCACTTATTTTGTTTTGTTCCCCAGGTGCTGTCTTAGGATTCATGTTGGGTGCGTTCCAAATTCCAATGAGCGAATGCGATGATATTTACCGGAAGTTGGGCTCGGCTGTTTTCAAGCAGAATGTCATCGTTGGAACCATGAAGATGGGCTGGAACCATGCTTTCTATGACAGCGAAGCCTGGGAGAGCATCCTCAAGTCAGTTGCCCTTTTACTGAGAAGCCATTGTGCTCAGAGTGATTTCAAAATGCCATGATATTGATGTGGTAAAGCAGTTTAAAAACCCATGATAATTATTGCCCTACTCTCATTTTCAGCCAGTAATGTTATAATAATGATGACAATCAATTTAAACATACATGTCATGTGAAACCGTCCATATTTAGAAATAGGCAGGCCTTCTACTTGAACATCATTCCTGCTCGGTATTTTTGTCAAATTTAACTTAATTTTGTGTTTTAAAGCATTTTAAATTAAGGATTTATTTGCAAAATCTGCACATAATTGTGATGCATCAATAATAAGTCACGGATAACAATAACAAAATATTATGTTTACTGATATTCAGATCCGATAACTCAAAAGAAATTCAAGTTCCGTTCATTATTTTAACTTATGAAAATAACTAGACCATAGGCAGTTGCAAATTTGCAAAGTTGCAAAACATATTTATTTATATCAGCAGCCATTCAAGGCTCAGAAGTTTTAAATGGCCTAAAAAGATTAGCATAATCATCCATTCAATTTCATAAAAACATTTTCATTTCCAAAAAAACATGTGTTGGATTTTTTGGGTGTATTGGTTACGGAGAGAATTCTGTAACAAGCCACAGTGCTCGCCAAAAGTTGTAATGCATCATCCTATCTTCCTTTGTACAGAGAGAAAATGGGTTCTAACCTCCTGGTGGAGACTTCCAGAGACCCTGAATGCCCCAAGGTGAGTTTGGAAGATGGCCTGATTTATTATTCCATCTGATTTGGTGCTGACCAGTGAGCTTTTGACCT
The DNA here is from genome assembly GCA_016785305.1 of Colistium nudipinnis. NCBI lineage: Eukaryota > Metazoa > Chordata > Actinopteri > Pleuronectiformes > Rhombosoleidae > Colistium > Colistium nudipinnis. The sequence continues at coordinate 142,420 of JAFBJU010000764.1, forward strand.
GCCTTGTTTTTCGGGGGTTTTACCCAGCATGCTCCTTTCTTGATCCCATTCTTGAATTTTTCTGCAACAAGAAAATAGACTCGAAAGCCATATAAGGCGGTTGGGTTACATGTTCAATTTTAAGATTACCTTTCTCAGCAAACTCCCCTGAGGCTCAGAGAATAGGCATGATATTAATGTGATGTGTCGGCATGTCGGTTCGGATATTATTTTATTCATATGTGGCAAAAAATGCCGCCTCATGCTCGTGTCATTTCCCTTACCTGTAGGTGGCGGCGGTGAGCACCATTGTGAACCGGGGCACCTCTCTGAAAGCCTATGTGTTCAGGAACTACAACCTGCTACCTGGGGTGCGCTCGCACTACCTGGGCGGCTGCCAGCACCACCTCTGGCAGGCCATCCGAGCCACGTCCGCAGCCCCTGGGTACTTCCAAGAGTTCACCCTGGGCAACGATCTGCACCAGGTCAGTCCCCGTCAGAAGCGCAACCAGGCAGCCGAACTCGAAAGGCTTGACAATTTAACCATAGTTTAAATCTGAATGATCACATTGCAGTATGTGTCGGACGTCTTCATTTTTGCGAAAAACACACATTTTCTCCGACAAAAAAAACCTTGATTCAGCAACTTTTTGATATTCTTTTTTTAATTTTTTATTATTCTTTTTTTTTTCTCACTTTCACACTTTACCTCACATTCGCACACTTCCGCTGCACTCTGCTACCGAACTGACGGGGCTTATCGTTGGTTTTGCTGGATTTTAAGTGTTGTCCGGGCGGTCGGTGGCAGAGAGTCAGAAGTATTTTTGAGAAGCCTAATGAGAAGAAATTCTTTTCGCTGTGCAGCAGTGAGGATCTCAATTTCCGTTCCGTCAGTGGTTATTTCCAGTAAGTTACATTTTGACAGGAGTGGGGGGGGTAGTGGAGTCGCAGTGAGACACACTTAAATCCATCACCGCTAAACAGGTATGCATTAGCCAGCAGCCACGTAACAAACCGGCAGCCCACTCTGCCATTTTACTGATCAATATGAACGGCTAATCTTTACCTTTCAGGCTGTGGTTTAGTCGGAGAGAGGGGAAGCAGCGTGCTACCAGAAAAAGCACGCAGGATATGTTCTGTTCACCGCCAGACAGTGTGTGCCACTCCAGTTGGATTATTGTGTTGGTGCCATTTGAGCGGATGCTCACACATTTAAGTATCTCCTTGAATTGACATTCCAATTAGGGATGTGCCATCGAGGCCGCCACGCTCACAGTCGAACCGGCGCAACACATGGGTTTGCATCAGAGTCAATCTCCCATGTATACAAGCTCCCACGCTCGTAATTGAACGCTGGGTGAGTTGTGTCGGTGAAGTGCAGGTGGGGAGAATGAAAGGCAGATTTCCCCAGTCTGCAGTGGAGCAGGTCTTGTCCCACTCTGAGAAGCATAAATGATCCCAATGCAGCGCTTGCCTCACACACACACACACACGCGCACACGCGCGCGCACGTGTTTGTTTGCTGCATCTGCCTCGTTGGAAAGGAAATACAGACAATCTAATTATGAGCCGCTACTCCAACCGCTGTCCAACCAGCCGGCAGCCGGAAAATCTCATGCCGTGAGAAAACGAGACTCCATCAGTAGTTGAATATATTTAACGCATTTGACGGGAATTCCAGTTAAGAGCTATTTCACTTTCTTTCGAAAAAAAAACAAAACATTCAAATGAAAAAAATGATTGTTATTAGGGTGGGGGGAAAAAAAAGTCTGAAGATATTCCGCGCTCGCACTTTTTCAAATGATACGCACGGTGAAACGTGACAACACTGATATTAGCGGATAGGCACAAACTGCTTAGGCTTCTCCAATTTCTGCTCGTGTGATGTTATAGCTTAAGATATTAAATACATTGAATTGACTAGAGAACAAATAAAATAAAATTTACAGCCATATCAAAGCCACAGCAACTCAGAAACAGCAAGAAGGCATACAATTGAGAACAGTTATATTTTATTAAAGCACACAGATGCATCTTTTATGTATTTTATCGCAGGCTCATTTGTGGGAAATTGCCGATATAAAAATATGACGTCTGACTAGTTTTCAGCAAGCAGTCATTTGCTAGTCATCAAAATCAGGCTAAAAATACTTTAGAAGTCATTTTCAAATACTAGGCTTGGACCAAGGAGTCGTGGCTGAAATCAAAGGACAATGAGTTATTTTTCAATAACCGACATCACTGTCCGTCGCGAGCTTTCCTCGCCCGATTGTGAGTGCCACCCGGCCTGATGGCTTTATTCACTGGCTATTTGAAAGCGGTTGTGGGCATACCACGCTGCCTGTGTGACGTCAGGATTCCCTCGAGAGAGAGTCATCTCGCCCTCTTCCACAGACGCCCACAGAGTGTTCCACTTAATTTGAGCCGCAAACAGTCGCTCCTTTGTGCCGCCACGCCAAACGAATGCTCGGATTCTCGGGCGGCGTTTGGAGAAAGTTGCGATTGTTCGCCGATGTGTTTTGTGTGTGTGTGTGTGTGTATGTGTGTGTGTGTGTGTGTGATTCTGCCCATCTGGAAGGAGAAAAACTATCCGACGGACCCACAGCTTTTGGATTCAGATGGAGCGCACACTGGGGAAATTGTAACTTGGAGCGAGGAGACCTTTGAAGCAGAGCAGCCCGTGGTGTTATCAAAGCCTTGCACTTGCATAGCCATGGAGGAGATGCCTCGGCGAGGGGAGGGGGGGGGGGCATAAGAGCAAAGAGAGAGAAAAAAAAATAGGGGAGATGAGAGGGGGGGAGGAGGGGGGCTGTTCCACATTAGGGCTCTCTCTCTGGAGGGGAGGGGGGGGGGGCATAAGAGCAAAGAGAGAGAAAAAAAAAATAGGGGAGATGAGAGGGGGGGAGGAGGGGGGCTGTTCCACATTAGGGCTCTCTCTCTGTTATCTCTACACTAACGAACAGAGAGGTAAAGACTTCAGACGCCTCACAATGGATGTCAGGGCATGCGTGGAATGGTGAGGAGGCCTCATTTTTTTCTTCCCTCTGCCTAGTTGCCATGGTGTCTCTGGAGGTGTTGAGGAGGAATGGGAGCGTGTTTTTTTTGTTTTTTTTTTTGCACCCAATGCTGCCAGTGTTTTAGGGGGCATTGGTTCGGTTCAATTCAAACAGGCAGAAAATGGAGGAGGCAACATCAGCCGGGAATGAGTCATAAATCTGTGGAAAAATGAATCAAATATGGTAGATATGGCTGAAACTGGCTGTTTGCGCCGAAAAGATTCAAAATAAGAGTGTCCATACCATTCCCAATGGGCAGTCACCTTTTGAACCCCCTCTTTTTGCCTTATCCCCTTTTTCCCCTCGTAAAGACTCCTCCCGCTGCAGTTATTGGTCACAAATTACACACTCAGCGCCACGGCAGAGAGGTGGTGGATTCGGAGAGACGACGGGAAATAAATCTGAGCTTTTAGCCACTTCCTTACCCCCCCACCCTCCCCTCTGGAGTTAAGCCCTGAGAGTCGGGGGCCGGAGGCTGTCGGAGGATGGCGCTCAGACTGCTGCGGACAGCTTCCTCAGACAGACCCAGAATCCTTGTTCCCTCGAGTATAAGCTCATGCACATGCATTCTGCCGTATCCACTCTACTCAGTTTCCTCAGCTGACTACTCTTTTTGTACAGTTTTGTCTTCACAATTTGATAAAAAAAAAATAATAACAAAAAAAGCGTAATTGCCCTCGCACACTTGCTGCGAGGATTTGGCCGGCCCACTTGTTATTTTTGATTGGCTGCTGTATGAATGGCCAGCCAGCAGAATCTGACCAAATATTTGCGGGATTTACTGCAGAGAATTTATAACTCTCCCGCTGATCTTTTGACAGAAAACTCACCCTTACTGTTCAGGAATATGAATTTGTCAGATGTGTGCAGTCATTCATTTATCTGCAGACATTTCCATTGTTTAAGACACAGCTGGTTGTGCGTGTGTGGTCACGAATGCACCCCGAATGTATATGCGCGCAATAGATCTCAATGGCTCTGGCTGCCCCGGGGGCAGATTTGACACTCGGCCACATGGGTGAATCCTCTATTGACAGCCTGGGAAGATGGCTTGGACCAGAATGTGACCTTTGGGGCCGACGAGGAGGAAAAGGCAAAGAGGAGAACGGGTCGATGTCATCGCATAATACGGCATGAAGACCTCTGACTTCACCCCTCAGCCACTTAAGAGTGACACTCCCCACACTAACACCTCTGTCAGTCTCCTCCTCGCTGGTGGCACTTATGCAGGCATTTATGTGGATATTCAGGCAATTCGTTTTGCTCCGTAAGAAGATTTATATTTTTAATGACTTACCATGAATCCGATCACGCTTTTTTTTTTCTTTTTTTTTTTGGCACAAGATTGCTTCGGGTTCTCAAGTACTGAGAACTTCTACGGCGGCCTACCAATTATGCACTTTCATTCGTCTCTGGAAAACAGAGCGGGCGATTGTGACCGGCATAGTCAGATGTCTGCGGTTTATGTAACGCTTCCCCCAATTAATCGTTTGAGAGAGGAGCCTCTCGTTGGCAGAGCCTGGTGATACGTCACGGCAGAGCTCAGCGCCCCCTCAGTCCGGCCCCGTCGGCGGAACCAAAGAACAAATTGTAGCGGCCGCAGCTGCTCATCGATGTGGGAGCCACTCCGGGTGCGTCGTTGAAGTCTCGTCTCATTTAGATGTAAGCGAGCGCTCTTTTCTTTTCTGTGTCGGGGCCAATCATAATAGCCCCCCCGCGCAAGGCAGTACCGAGGCCTACCCACGAGCGAAGGAGAGAGAGGGAGAGACAGAGGCTGCATGAAGAGGATGAAGTTTGTTGTCCCAGCTAATGGGAGCTGACATACACTGGGGCGTGAAATGACTTTTGCCGATCCTGACGATAGCACCTCGTTTCCTATTCAAATCAGCACTCCCCCTCTAATACGGCTTAAACTGGCACAATGACGATAAGCCCCCAGAATTTAATGACAACTGCACTGCAAGGGACCTATAAACTGTGCATGTCTTCATTTTTGTTTTTTTTTAGTTTTTTTTATCGCAGCTCATATCATAGTCGTTTATTCCAGAATACATCATAAGAACTTGCTGCTTCTTCTTTCTTTTTTTAAACCACGTTTCAGTTTAATTGGCCATCTGAAGATTTGTGGAACATGCTCCCATAGGTGTTGAAGCCCTAATTAGTTGAAATCTTGCTTTGTTCGCAGGAATAGGAATATGTGAGGCTCGTTTATGAATCAACCATTAGACCCTGAAGGGGAAGAAACCGAGGCCAGACGAGCTCTGATCCTCCGGGGAGTCCACAGACGGGCTCCACCGGAATGGTGACACGCTGCAGGAGGAAATCATTAAGCCTTCCAGGATGCCAGATTTCAAACTTGGCATTTCAATATATTCTTCTCCGATTCTAGAGCTAAACGTCGGATGGTTACGACTGGCAGGGTGGTACCCTCTGAGGACATTTATATCTTGACAAATGTCATTTTTTTTTCTCTGGGCGTTAATGGTACACGATGTCACATAACATCTCTAAATCAATGAAGAAGTAAAATGACCTTTGCTTTCGCACTGAGCATTTGACAGACCGCGCGGGTTTGGCCATTTTGTTCAAAGCTGATTTTCAGTTTTGCCTAAGTAGATAAATGCTCCTAACTTAAGTCCTCCATCTAAATGTACCATTGCCCGCTCTGGAAAGTGCTGAGTGGGGACGTGGCAGCCGACCAAGTATGGATGTCTGACTGAAAAGTGGATTTAAAGAGCCACTGCAGCTTTCGGCATCTGCCAAACTGTTCCCGCTGCATTTTCAGCGCGTCACCTTCTCCGTCAAGCAGGCTCGTTATACCGTGACAGCTGCGGGAGAAAATGACTGATGCAACGTACACTCGCTCCTAAATAATGTATTCCTCCAAAAAGACTTCCGAGGGCCACACACTAAGAAATCTCACCATTCCTTCCAGTGGCTGCCAAAAAAACATTAAAAAAAAAAAAAAAATCAGGCTTTCCTCCAAAGAGAGCACAGCTACAATCGCCCGTTCTGAATTGCTGGAGCAGGTGCCCTGAAATGGAGACAAGCTATAGCATTCAGCTCCCCGCTCACAAGAGCATTGTGCGGTTGGCCTCTAATGTTACATGTCTGGGCTCTGAACGCAGGGCCAATCATTGTGCATGTGAAACTTGCCCCCAGCTATCGGCACAAAGAACCCCCGAGTGGACCCAGACTGGTGTCGTAATTTCTACTGAGTCAAAAAAAAAGAAGAAGAAGAAGCCACTCCGCTTCTTGTGTTTATTTTGTTTGTGCCTTTCTGTGATTCATTTCTCGGACGGACCAGGAGCTCGACTGCTGCATAATGTGCCGCTCGGGACAAACGGCCACCTCAGCAGTTCCTCCATGCAGCGTGACGGAGCGAAACCCCTTTATTCATCCATCTCTGCATGTGATGTGTTTGCTCAGGCTCTGGGAAAAAAACGTAGATTATCTTGAATAGCCAAATATTACATTTGAAATGATTCCCACGGATATACATGTAGACATTCATTGTCCCCTGCAGAGAATGAAAGACTTTGGAGACCCACCAACGGCAGATCAAATTGGCACTCATTCCGTTTAATATTCCAACCTCTATGTAATAGATTGTCACCTGGCACACGTTGATAAATTATCCATAAACCATTTCAGTTTATTATCAGAGAGGTCTCAGGAAATGAGACTGAGCATGAATCAGTTATTCAAATAGTGGATTAGAGATACATTTTCACCTAGTTATTGCAGCTTTACTCCTATATTCAACGTGGTGACGTTCACAAGGCACCAGTGCACCCGGCTCACTACACTAGTCAATTTCCCCATGCAATTTCCCCCCCTGCTCCTTGGATTGATGATGCAATTTCTCAGTCTTTCTCCCCAGATGATTAGCGGACCTTTGCCTCTGTAGGCAGCCGTCGCATTTGCCATCACGCTGTGCGCTCTTTCCCATTTGTACGGAATCGCCGTTAGGCTGCAACACTGCACTGCACTGGAAAAGATTGGCCTCCCCCCCCCCCCCCCCCCCCCCCCCCCCCCCCATGTGACCCCCCCCCCCCCCCCCCTCCCAAAGTGTGTATGAATCCATGTGACATCGGCTGCCAGAAATACATACCCGCATTATCGTATGCATTGACTCTAAGCAGGCGTGAGCCTTTTGATCAGACGCGCACTCAGTCACAAAAACAAGCGCTCCTTCCCCCTGGAGTGTCCCAGGACCCTGGGGGCCCTGCAGCAAACGCTCCCCCCCCCCTCCCAGCTTGGCCTCTTTAATGAGGACTGGCCCCTGTATGTTTGATCCTGCTGCCAGCTCCCAGCCCCGCGGCCCCCTCAGCCTCATGTCTATTCAACAGTCCCCACAGCCTCCCCCCTTTTGCCTTGGGTAGACTATGGATCCAAAGCAAAAGCACTCCTGGGCGGTTGTTCGATATCAAAGCCAGTCTGACAGAAACTGTGGAAAAAAACAAAAAACAACAACAATTTAGCTCTGTGTTCTTTAGACTTTCGAGCAGCCCCTCAAACTACACATTGATCTGTTCTTTTTTGTTTCATCGGTTGCCCTTTCAAATTTTCATCTATCCCATGCTGCAATCCGCGAGAGGTTTAAGGTTTCAAATGCCAATTAATGGGTCTCACCAAAAACTGTGGTCTCTGCATAAAGCAGAATTGAAAGCCCTGTAAATGGAGTCTTTGAACATGACTCCCTTTCTGTCTCCTTTCTGCACAGGACGGCGGTCTGCTGATTAACAACCCCACAGCGCTCGCCATCCACGAGAGTAATTGTCTGTGGCCTGACACGCCCTTGGAGTGCGTGGTCTCACTGGGTACGGGCCGCTATGAGAACCCCGGCAAGAACAGCGCCACCTACACCAGCCTCAAAACCAAAATCACCAACGTCATCAGCAGCGCCACAGACACTGAAGGTGAGTGACGCCCGATTCTCGCAGGCTGAACATGTCCACGTAATTTGGACCCTGTGGAATCCTAGGTCCATCTAATCTACAATCTATTAATATTGCTTAAAAAATGATCAAAATACTGTAATCTCTTTGAGGAAAAAAAATGGAACTTCAATTGGGACTGATTAATAACAATAAAAATAATAATCTATTGGCTACGTTATTTTTATCAGGTGGGGTTACATAAGGTCAATTTTCAATCAATTTTTTTTTTGTAAAAACCCCAAATCACAAAACTTATTTGTCAAAATGAGCTTTACAATCTGTACAGTAAGCAACATCCTCTGTCCTTAGACCCGCAAATCGAGTAAGAGGAAAAACTCTCCAAAGAGGGAGTCATCCGCCTTTATTCAGTCATGGCTTTAAACATAAAACAGTGTGCCCCCTGTTCTTGCATCCTTTCAAATGCTGAACTTGGGAGCTGACTTTGTGCAGCACACGTCCCGTTGTGGCCCCTCCCGAGTGTCGACCTCTCCGGCTTCCTTATCGCCCCTGGACACAGGCACCTCTGCTGTGCCTAAACGCGGCTCCGTCTCATCCCTGTTGCTGCTGCTGCGGCTGCTGTGGTGCAGTGCGTGACCTAGATGGCTCTCTGTACTCGCTTTTTCCTGTTGTTGGGGATTAAGCTTTTTAAAAGAACTTTGTTATTCAGAAACGGCAGATTAGCGGGAACGTTTGTCACAGTTTTTCCTCTTTTTTTTTTTTCCAAAAGCTCCCCCTCTGTCCCGGCCTCCTCCTTTGTTTTCGGTGCATTAGTGGAGCTGGGTTTATTGTTGTGGACAGATGATATCCTTTTATTATGGTTTTAGATGTAAAAAATAATAATAATAATAATAAGCAATCCAATGGTAGGGGAGAAGCTTCTAACTCACTCACAGACTCGCATAGTCATGATTGGCTGACCAAATATAGGTTCTCCAAAAGTTGGAGCTGTATAGTTGGGTGGTTGTCCGACCTATAGAAAAGGAGAGTTCCAGCGGCACATCCTGCCATGTTGTAACCTGCAGGCAAGGCGAGGAGCTGCTGCAATTTCCCAGCTAATATTGTGTCAACTCGTTTGTGTTCTTAAAGCTGGCACAGCAACCTCAGCCATTGTTAAGGAATGAGAACAGGCTCTGCAACCCTTTGCCCCTGCTAAGCTCCACACGCCATGCTCAAAACCAAGCCAATCCCAACCTGTGTGCAAATATGATGCCGCACGAAGCAAAGGTCAGGACACAATTAGAAAGCAGAGGGTTGTATCCTACTCCACTTCGCTATGCAATGGAAACACGTTCACCTTCTAAGTAAGTAAGCTCATCTCGAGTATTTTTGTAGTTGTATATCCTTTCAAAATGCAGTTGTGGAATACGTAGCCTGCATTCACTGGTTATAAAAAAGACCAAAAAGTAAAATAACATTCCGATAATGCCTCAAAGGCAGCTAACATCTATATTTGCACTCCTGAATCACCGTGGGAACACACACATAGGCGCACCGAAAAACGCAGTCACCCCATATTTACCCCATTATTGTAACCAGCTGGCTGTTTGTTTGCGTTTGTGTGTCATGGGTTTTAAACCCCTCAGATCAAACAGCCATGACAGAGAAGCCAGAGATTGTCACTTGGCATTACCTCGCACTCTCAGCCCCAGGTGTTTGCTCTGGAAGGCTCGTAACGCTGTCACAGCGTTGACAGACAAGTCTGTGACCTTACATGCCCCATTCCCTCTTAACTCAATATTTGTAATACATTTGTTTATGCATGTTGAGGAGTTAATTGCGTGTTTGTTTTTCGCGGCCTCACTCTCAACCCCCTCTCGCCTCCTCCAGAGGTCCACGCCATGCTGGACGCCTTCCTGCCCCCCGACACGTATTTCCGCTTCAACCCCTACATGAGCGACGACGTCACCTTGGACGAGGTCCGACTGGAGAAGCTCGACCTGCTGCAGGCCGAGGGCGTGCGCTACCTGGACAGGAACGAGGAGAAGCTGAAGCAGGTGTGTGGCATCCTCACCAGGGAGAAAGGCTCCTTCCAGAGGATGGCCGAGTGGGCCAGGCTCAGGGCCGACATGTACAACGGTCTGCCCTTTAAACTTTAAAATTGCCTAGAATACGTTTCATGGTTAGTGTGTGTTCCATTATTGTTGATTTTTTTTGATCCTTTAGCTTCGAAGAACATCGTGTGAATACACGTTGAGTAATATATTGAACATGCAAACAGGGCTTCCTTCTCGCTCACACTTCGCACACTGACAATAATATTGAATTATTGCAATTTTGGTCGAGAAAAAGTATCTGTTTGCCACTGTGCTTGGCAGCTGTCGACTTGGCACTGTTGCATGTCGAAAGAGGTGCGGATTTGGGAACTCGCTGCGGAGGAATACGCGATGGGCCAAATGCATGGCAAGTGGAAGAGGAATCATTTCACATTTTGGGAATATGCATGTATTCACTTCATATCCAAAAGTGAGAGGCCAAATTAATACTGCGTCCATGTCTGTACAGTGAGTATCATGCTGCTAGCTTCGCCGATGCACGAAGACAAGAAACGGGTTGATAGCCTGAAACGCTGAACTTTCAAATTTCAATTTCTTCTCAAAGCCGAATACTGTAAAGTTTTACGGTAGTATTTTACACAGACCGATTTCCCAACCTCTTTAAGCTTTGGCTGCTCTATGATAGATTTGTTATGAAAATCGGTATATCCTCTCAAATTCTTATTTGTGCTTTCACGGAAAATGACTGTATGCCAATGGGATATGTATGTTAATGGGGAAAGAAGGAAGATGTGTGGAGCTACGGTGCCTACGTGTAATGCTGTAGAAGAAGAAATGGTCCAATCAGGGTCGTCGTGATGGCAGTTAAAAAGTGTTATTTGCAAAGTAACTGGTCTACAATGTTATTGCATATTGTTAGTTATAAAATCTGACCATTAGTGCCCACTTTAAGAGTCAATCTATCACACATTTGTGTGTCGCAAATATATACCGTACCTTTAAGACACCTATAATGATTAATAATAACACTTAAATCTAAATAGCAGAATTGTAAACTGTATTAGATTTCCTCATGGAGCCGCACAGTTATATTCTTTTATGTGTCATTTTAGCCTGAAAGTCTTTTACTCGAGTTGATGTTCAGATGATTTTATCACCGTGTTGCTCGATTGTTTGGTTTTATGGATTCCCCACAGGCTATGCGCTTTGTCCTGCTCCGTCT